>VDFB02351997.1:50772-66894 GCA_007258455.2 Sequoia sempervirens | reverse complement strand
GAACATCATTTTAAATCCAATCTTGACCTCCAATAAACTGGGCGCCCCTGAGCTATACTTGCGCTTTTGGGCTTTTCCTCTGAGAAATCTCCATGATTTGATCTTTAAAAACTCTGTTTCGATCATTGAAATGACCGTCTGCAATATGAAATGTTGTCGTGAGATGCTCCTCCATCGTGAAAATCTTCATTTTGAGTCTCTGCTTCAGGTTTCGACCAATATAACTGACTTTGATTGACAAACTATTGACAAAAACTCCATGCTTGACATTGCCCAAAACTGTGTTTTACATCAAATTAGCAAGGTTTAGACTTTTAAATGCAAAATGCCTTAATGAAGCAAAAAATTTGGTTTGGGTACAACAATAATTTTAAATTATAACTTTATATTATAAACATTAAATAATTAATATTTAATCAATATAATTAAATATTAATATTTTCCTCATTACTCATCTGATTCCTGATCCGTCTGATGCTGACGAACTCTGAAGTGATTCCGGATGTCGCCAAAGCCCTACTGCTAAAAATAGCAGGGGTCCCACGCTAACTGCCAAGAACTGCTAAAAATAGCAACTTCTGCAAAAAGCGTCCGAATGAGCCCGAACGAAAGCCAACTGATCAAGAACTGCCAATTTGAAGCTGAGCCAACTCCAACTAGACCCTCTATACCATCCATCAGCCTACGAGGGTCGCATAATAGGCTAACTCTTACGAACTCTGATGCTCGCCAAAAATGGGGACATTACAAAACCCTAAAATCAGCTCTTGAAGGTGATACTTGCTAAAAATAGAAAGTTGTTCGTTTCAGCTCAAAACTTGCAGACAAATAGCTTGACGTATCTTGGATGCAGTGTAACGATCGGAACTTCAAAAGTGCTGAGAAAATGTCCCAAATTAGGCACTTACTAAAAATAGTAAGTTGTTGGAATGCAATGAAATTTTGCTAGGAACTTCCTGGAAGCTTACTGACTGCAACGCCAAGCTCAAATTTCAATTTATTCACTCCATTTGATTTCAAACTGGCTGGAAGATTCAAAACCCTAATTCTCAGACTTAGCCAAAATTTCACGTTTAAGCTCAAAGGCGGGCACATCCCTAGAAAGGCAGACAACAGAAAGAGACAAAGAGAGAGAGAGAGAGACAAAACCAAAGCCAAAAGACGAGGAACGGAGCAAAAATTAGGGGGTCCCCATTTTGAATGGGGTGATGTGTGAAAAGGTCACAACAGTTCCCTTTTCTGTACTTGATAAACTATAGTCATTTTGTATCTAAATTCACATCTTAGTGTTCCCTTAAATCTGGTAGCTTTGAAGAGATAAAATCAATTACATTTGGAAAAGATGTCCAGTCAACAAAATGGAAAGAGATAGAATATTAGAGTTATTTATGCAACTATATGGTTAATAGTCATTGTTGATTGCTTGATCTATGTTAACAGTAGATAGTAATGACCTTAAATCAGGATATATGTTCTATCTTAATCTTTCTCTTGCAAACAATACTTAAATGTGTTGAATACTGTAACTTAATTGACCCTAAACTTAGAGGATTCTTGAACCATAATGGGTACAGCAAGAAACTGTAAGATGTATCTGCAGTGCTTCTAGTAGAATTTTTATATGCTCTTCCAAAATCATCAGATATAATGAAATTTTGTTTTGCATTGTATATATGTGATCCATTAATTGTATTCTGTGTTTTTTTAAATTCTGTATTCTATCTAGGATATAGAGTTGATTATAAACTTAAAAGGATATGTGTAAGTAGTAATTTACTAATAACATAAATTGTCATTATTTCTACAGTTTGATTTCACCTTTGCTAAAATAAAAATTCTATATATTAAAGCTATGCCATGTAAATGATGGCCTAAAAAAGCAACACAGGATAAGAGAGCTATTCTTTTTTTTACTGTTATAAAGCTTTTATTTTTCTTTAAATGCCTTTGAGGAAGTTGAGTCTATCCTTTACTGATCAGTTTTGGTAGTGAATCAACGAATCTTAGAGATATGACATTCCTGCATAATTTTTGACTTCCATTATTTCCTCTAACAGGTAGCTGCCTTACTTGAGATGTTGCCAACTCGGTTGACGGCAGACATACTAGAGCAACTTCGGCTTAGTAAACAAGCTTTGGTATGTAGCATATGAATTCCATGTCCAAAATTTTGCTAACATTGGGAAATGCCACACATAATATTCCCATTGTTTTAGATACCATTTTCCAAAAGAATATATCTAATCAATATATGGCAGGTTGAACTTGCCTCTAGAGCAGGAGCAATGAGGCAAATGCTTCTTGAGCTTCTTGAAGATACAAGTGCAATTCGTCGGATGACTCTGATAGGTAGAAGTTGTGTTTTCCGGAAATTAGATAGTTTTGTGGAATGCTCAATTCCATCAGATAAACAGGTTGCTGAAGGTAAAGCTTTTTTCCAAGACATCCCTAACATTTTTGTTACATCATTTCTTGCACTCATTTGTATTTTTTGAGATTTCTGATTATTTTAATCATATATGTGATTCATTCATCAGATGTCATTTTGGTTTGCTTAGGTCTGAATATTTCTTAATCCTACGTACAAATGACAAACTAAATCTTTAAGTATGCTATAATATGGTTCGACAAACCATGTGGTTTTGGTATGTTTAGGCTTGAATATTTCTTATATCCTATGTAAAAATGGCATGAATATTTCTTATATCCTATGTAAAAATGGCAATCTTAAGTTTTTATATAATACGGTTTTACAATTCAAACTATTGTAAAGGTGAAAGAAAAAGGTTCATTCTCTTTGCCATTAATCATTAAGGACATGGAGCTACTTTTGACCTAATCAGAATTTAAGTCTTTTATTTAAGGCTTTTTTTCAAAAGAAAAGTTATAATTATATTTAAGAGAGATAAAATAAAATTAATAACCTTGTACAAGCTATAGAGACCACAGGGCAGTGGGTTATAGATACAAAAAGCTGCTAAAAGCAGGAAAACAATAAAATATTAAATATTTCCAACTAACACTACAAGTTTTTCAGAGAGTTAACTATATAGATTGTCATATTAACTGTGTTATATCTTTGAGACATCAAACATAAAAGAGCTGCAGCAAACAGATGAGAACAGGTAAAAGGAGAAAATTAAGAATCATTGGAAGCCTTTGCTAAAAAGACAATTCTTTCATGGCCCCTTTTTGAAATTATGGAATTAATTAAATAATTAATTTAAGTTGTTGAAAAAAGTAACTTCATATTAGAGACAACTTATATTAATTATTTAAAAATGTTGATATAAGTGACTCAATAGAGTGTTGCTACGCTCAACGTGCAAAAATGTGAGTGAAAATGACACTTCAATATATTTTTGTAGTTTTGAGGAGATAATTATCAAAAAGAAAATAATATTATTATATTTCCTAAAAAAGGTTATAAATAAAAAGATTGTTTTGAAAAGTGATTTCATGCTTTTTGAAAAGAAATCATTTTTCAAGAATGAATTTACATTCTTCGTCTTTTCCCAAGGATGAAAACCCTCCTAATTTTCAGTGCAATTCCATATAGGGATTGAAAATGTTCTCATCTGATAAAGATTTATTGTAATGTCCCCGTTTTGGAGGTAGTTTGATTTAATTAATTAAATTAATTAAGTTGTCCAAAATAATGATTTTTCATGAGGATGACTAATTGATTATTTTAATTAAATTAAAGAGTGGTATTAAGTTAATTATTTATAAGGTTATCAAATAAATCAATATTATAAGGTGACCTTATATTTAATTAATTTAATAAAGTGACTTGAATTTAAAAATATATCATAATGTCAATAAAAATAAAATAAAATTCTAGAAGCTTCTTGAAGAATTGGAGGAAAAGAATAAATAGAGGGGTTGCTTAAGTTTCTAATCATCTAGAGTTGAAATTGATATTTGATAATTCATCTTTTGGAGCCAAGGGTTTCTGCAGATTTCTTCTTGATCATAGGAAACAAAAACTTCCTATCGATAACAATTTTGAGGGTGTGAAATATCATCTGAATTATTGCAGCTGTGGGAGAGGTTACTTTAGACTTCTCATTGGGAAAAATTAGTGGCCAAAAGCCAATTTTGAGGGAGGTTCGATTGGTGATTGAAGAGATCATTTTGCTTGCTTGGGATCACTTCACATTTTCAGCTATAAGGATGATTTGCATATTGTGATATAATTTTCCAAACATCATATCAGCTTGAAAGAGAAGTTTGATTTTGCTCATGGAGGGTTTTATATGCATCGATTTTTCCTTCTAAAAGGAGCGCTCCATTCTTGGGGTCTATCTAGTGGAGTTCGCTACTGTTTTTGAGTCAAGAAGGCTGTGAATATTTTATATTGTGCATTTACATTAGAAACAAGGGGCAACTGATTGAAAAATTCGATTTGGGCTTGGAAGGTGCTCTTCATCTTGAATTTTGCTTGTTTCTTCATTAGCCATATTGGGCGCCACTATTCCTAGGTTCTTTTGCATTTACTAAGTAGTTTGCATTGTCATCATAGGCATTATCATTGCTGCTGTAATGAATACTCAGTAAATCAGATTTGGCACTATTGTAAATCATTTGTAAGCCAAGAGTCTTGGCCATTACATAGCATCATTGTATTAGACAATAAATTGCAATAAAGGAGATATAAGTTGCTGGTCTGATAAAGTTTTAATTGAATATGTTATTATCATTCATGATCAGCTTATTAGTTTGCATGCCAATTGTTTGACAAAATGTCAATTAGCTGTAAGTCTTCTTTTGGCATAAATAATAATTATGATTTTGCATACCAAGTGCTTGTATTAATGCCACTTGGCTGTAAGGACATAAATGCCATCTTAGATTGCATCCAAAGTGTTTGTCATAATTTCTAGTTGTTGTAGCTGCATATTGCAAGTAGTTTCAGTCAGCTATATGCATCAAAAGTACGTTAAAACAATTGCATTTCATCCTAGAAACATTCATAGTAGTCATTGGAAATCATTGATACCATTGGAAACATTCAAAGAAACATCATTGGTAACAAGAAAGTCATATATCAGTTTGCGAACCAACTGTTTGACAAAATTCCAAAGGCCAGCAAAGAAGAGTTTTTGGGTCAGCTTGGGCTAGGCTCATTACAGTGGTATCAGAGCCAAGTTTCTGCCATCCTGTGATCATCAGATGTAGAATAGACCATACACTAGAAGCCAAGCAAGAAATCAGCACTTTCAATTTCCAACTCCAAAGGCAGATACTTTTTTAGAGGCTTTTATACAGGCAGGGAAAGCAGTTGAAGGTATTGGTGAAAACATGGCAGACAGTAATAGGCAGAACATGGACGAAAGAGAAGCTTAGATAGAAAAGAAGTTTGATGGGATGATTGACATCATGTCACGCTTGCTAGCAAGAATGGACCAGCAAGCAGTTTTGAATCAGAATCACCTCCAGAATCAAAACAATCATACAGAAGAGAATAGTGGTGTTAATGGCAACAATACAGAGGTCAATGGGAGAGATAGAGCAACTAATACTAGAGGATCAACCTCTAGACCTCTCTTCCCAACTTTCACACCAAGAGAAGAACAACATGTGGAGGCTGCAGTACCTTTTGTAGATGATGCCAGGCAAGCATACATGGAGTATTCTACATTACCTCCTGATCTTAGAGACCAGTGGACCTTTGATCAATTCATAAATCAAAGGAATAGAAGAAATGGCAGGAGAAATGATTATCGTCCTCCTGTAGCTCCAAGGACTGACTTTCAGCAATGTAACGACCTAATCCTTGCCTAAATTAAAATTTTCCAATTCTCACTTTTAACATGTAAAGGTAACAAGTAACAAAGACAATACAATAAAAATTTTCTTTTCTTTATTGATAAATACGTACAAGTTACAATAATCAACCCATGCCCTAGTGAATGTCAGGACCGGGATAGAAAGTGTGTCCAAATCAGCAATCTCAGGCTCTGACCAATCTAGAAGTGGAAGTGGAGTATCTCTAACTATTGCATAATCCGGATGAACAACATCCATATCCTCATTTACCTGGTCTGGAACCGGCACAACTTCGCACTCCCTGATCAGAGTAATAGGCAACCGAGAAAACATTCTCTTCCTTACTTCAATCTCATCAGCGGCATCAGCCCAATAATCCTCAATGGTGGCCTTATGTTTAAACTCCTCTGACAGTACCCATTTGATGTTATGATGTGGGTCGTAGTGCTGTCAGCTGGTATGATATGAGAAATGATAAAATTGAAGTTCACTTTCAGCCTCTCTAGCTGCCTGCATTGAGGGACACACCTCATCCGAGTTGCCCATAACAATTGGAAATTCTATCCCTCCCTTTTTCTTTTTCTTTTGAATTTTATCAAAGGCAAGCAATTGCCTAGATATCTCTAGCATTAAAACTCTATCTGTTGGGTACTTAGGCAGCCTATATGGGTATGATGAAAAACCTTGCAGCCTAATATAAGAAAACCTCGGAAACTGTATAAACCAGCACCCATACCTTTCAATCAGCTCTTGGGCATCCCTCGAGATTCTGTGATGTAACCGCTTCTGGAGCAATCTCGTGATGTACATGGTGAAAGCATCGTTGACACGCTTGTAGTGAGTTGTGCTCGCCAAATGCAACTGTGGACAGGCATCATATATTTTAAACTGGTGGGAGCCACAACCGACAGGTTCCTTGTAAGAGATCCCTCTGTATTTCGTCATACGAGCCAACATATAAATGATGTAGGAGCTCATGTAAAATGTCTTCGTTCTCCTCAAGCTCAGGAGTTGCTCATGTAAATTATCACTGATCATCTCGGCCCAATTGACATAATCTTTCCCTTCCAGCACGAGGTTGATGTAGTAAAACATCCAAGGCTCGAAAATAAAGGACTGTGCACAACCACCAACCCTGCTCAGCATCATGATGAGGTCACAATATTCTTGTTTCAAGTCATCCGCAATGATCTGCTTCGGCAACTTTGCACGAGAAGGCTTAGGAGTGCTCATCCAGTGAGTGTTGATCGTCTCCGTGCATCTCTCGAATGCGGAGGCATACATCCGCTCAGCCCGTTCTCTGGATTTGTAAATCATGTTCCTGTGCACCGGGATCCCGAAAGCCTCACCAATGGCCGTTGGAGTAAGATTAGCAAGCACTTGTCCATCTGGTGACATGATTGACCGATGATCCTTCTCATAATAATTGGCGCACTCCATCATCAGCTCCGAGCACTGAATGGCTGGCGGGAAACCAGCAGCTGCATATAATCCACTTCGAACAATATTGTGTGAAGTGGTCGAAGGCCGATGACTTCCAATCCCCAACATTCTGTTCTTGAAGGTCTCTAGGTTGACGGAGCCCAAATTGGTGTCTGTCAGCTTGCCCAACTTTGAAATAAACTTTGACTCTGGCATGAATGTTTTGCTCAGTTTCTTGATCACAGCCTGCCTGGAGGCACCATTGTCCTTGCCAGTCGCCCTCGCCTCAGCCATCTGCAACACAACAAGCATTCATCAGCAAATTAAATTTATAAAATAAGATAAGACATTGTGTAGGGGCTGCAGTCGACTTCTAGAAGCTGCAATAACTTTTCTTATTTGCAAACCTCAGCTTCTTTTCCCAATAAAATCGAACTTCAACACTTAGAAGAGGTTTCTAAGTAGACTTTAGTGACTTCAATCTGCAACAACTCCAATCAGCAATTTTGATAAATTCGTACTTTGCACCGGCAATCGGCAATCAGCAATTTACACTTTGGAAACTCTCAGTGACTTCACTTCTTCAAGGCGTCCTTCCCAGCACTGGCAACTTCAACTTTCAATCAGCAACAAATTAAACTCAAGCAATCAGCATATGCGCCTCTTGACTTCAGCAATGGCACTTCTCCAGCAACTCAAGGCGTCCCTCCTCAGCAGCCTTAGCAACTTCAGCAACCTCCAGACTTAGCCAAAATTCGAACTCTTTAGCAACACTCAGTCTTTAGCAACTTACTCAGAGCAAATCGACTTCTTCAACTGTGAAAAATAAGTGAGAAATTTCTTCATTTTATAGCTCAAAATCGAATTCTAGAAGGAGCCAATTATAGCCAGTACATTCAATTTCCACTACTCCACTTCAAAATTCGAATTCTCCCTCTCTGGTATTTCTGACACTTGTCTCTCGACGTTAGGAATCTTGCTCTTCTAGAAACTTGACTTTGACTGGCATCTTTGAATTTATTTTTGAAAAATTTAATTTAAATCCATCCTTTTAATTCACCAGCCAGAGCTCTTTCACTTGAAATTCGAATTTAACTCTTCATCATCTCTGGAAAATTCATCACTGAAGAATTCAATCAAAATCATCTAGGCAACTTATCTTGAATTCATCATTCGAAGAAATTCATTCTGAAAACACATTTTATTCGTCTTTGCCTTAGAGAATTTTAAATTTTCCCTTAGGAAAATTCACAATTTGAACACTGATTAAATTCTTCACTGAAAAAGTGTCGGCGAAATACGGAAGACTTGGAAATCCATCTATCATCGCAAATGTTCAGTACCCAGAAGAAAATTTTCTTCAGAATGCTTCGAATCCATGGGTACCCAACAAACGGGTTCATTTGATTTTTAAATTTTGAACCTTAGAAAAATATTATTTTATCAAATTAAATTCATTTTTCGCCTGTGATCATCCTGTTGCTCTGACTTGAGAAATTTGAGTTTATCTGCATTATCATCCATCTCTGACTTCACTGCTGAGAAAATTTGCTCGGGCTCCACGGAAAAAAATTTCACCATCTTGAGCTCTAGGCGTATTTTCTAAGGGAGAAAATATTTTTGCCTTAGAAAAATTTAAATCATCTCTTGAGGAAATTTTGCCTCGGAAATTTTTGCCTTAAAATTTTTATTCAATCTTGCCACTTGCATTTTACTCCACATTTTATTTCATCCTTCTAGGCGCATAACATACTTGGCATTTTATTTTCACCACCTTCGAATATTTTCTAACACTTTATTACTCTCATCATCCTTGGCGCCTAGCACTCTTGGAGAAAAATCAAAAACCACGCCCAATATTCATCTTCACCACCTCACACGCCTTGAAAAAAAATCCTCTAAGACTTACCACCTTGGGCGCATTTGAAGCTTGGAGAGGGATAACGCCTAACATTCACCACCTTTCACCACGCCTTGAAGTATCTTTCACCTTATTTACCACCTCCATTCACTTTTACACCTCAATCTAGGCGCATTTAGGCATGCAAGAGGGATGACCTTTCAACTTCCATTCCTTGTCTTCACATGCTTGATTTGGGCGCATTTAGGAGGGTGAGGAGGATAAAAACTTTGACTTGTTGACCTGCTTCCCTCTTGGGCGCATTTCCATATAGGAGAAGGACGAACTTGTTTGACTTGTTGACTCCTTCCTTCCTTGGGCGCATTTCCATGTAGCTGGTGGATGAAACTCTTACCACGCCTTGGAGTGACCCTTCAACTTCTTTTTTGTCTTGACATGCATGCATTTGGGCGCATTTTGCCCATGGAGGAGGATGAAGAACGTTGACTTTGCTTTGACCTTCTTGCAACTTGGGCGCATTTCACCCCCTGAGAAGGATGGGCGCATTTGGAGGGGGGTGGCAGATATCTTCAACACTTAGAGAATTTTTTAACTTTCCTGAGCTTCCCTTGGGCGCATTTCACCATGCCTACTGGATAAACTTCGTTGACTTTCTTTGACTTTCTCTAGCCTGGGCGCATTTTGGCCTGTGTGAAGGACGAGCTTCATAACTTAGAATTTTTATGCCTCCTCATCAACTGGGCGCATTTCACCATGTCTACTGATGAAGTTCCAGACTTCGAAATTTTCTTCGTTTTTCGCCAGTATCTCATGCCCTGCTATTTATAGTAAGTCCTCTGAATTTGCGTCTCTGAAGCTCAGAACGACTTGAAATTTTAAACGTAGCATCCTCATGATCTTGTTCTGTCGACACTGCCATTTTTAGTCACCCTGCTATTTTTAGCCTATTTCTAAAGGTGATTTACTATAAATAGTAATTGCTTGCTTTTGATAGTTCCACTGCTCCGATTAACTTGAAATTTGAATGAGGTGCTCACCACTTGACTCATTTACATCAATGCATGCAACCGATTTACTATTTTAGCCGGGCTTCAAATTGACTTTACTATAGCCAGTAAGTGCTCCGGGCTTGACTTGGAAATTTTTACCGCCAGAGCAGCCCTCAAGGACGCCGGACGCGCGGTTTACACCGGTTTTCAAAATTCGACTTTACACCTCTGGGTCCCGTCGAAACCCTAATTCGCCTCGCATGTGTATTAAATGATCTCGCTTATCATCGCTGCATTGCGACTGCGGATCAATCATTGATAAGGTCACAAGACGCGACCGCTAAAATAGCAAGTTCCTTATTGAGTGAGAATCCTTGTTTGCATGTCATACCATCGCGAAGCTCTCGAAAAACCCATCAGGAATCATCCGACATGCAAAAGAAACCCCGACATGCAAACCCTAAAAATAGCCTCTAAGATCAATTTTCGAAGTGGTCATCTTTGTTTTGCATGTCATATCATCGCTGGTCTCGGAAACTCCGTATAGAATATATGCTAACATGTAAAGAAAAACTCAGATTCGAAGCCCCAATTTGTGCCGGTTGATCAAGTAATAGTTGTTCATGCTACAATTTTAGATACGAATTGATGTTTCATTGTTATAAATCTCAAAAATGCTGACAGATTGCCCGCAATTACACGCTTACTAAAAATAGTAAGTACCTCGGAATCAGATGAAAATTTGCTGGGAGCCTGCTGGAAGCACACTGACAACAACGTTAAGTTCAATTTTCAATTTATTCACCCTATTCGACCTTGGACTGACCAGGAAAAATGAAACCCTAATTCTCAGACTTGGTCAATTTCATGCTTAAACTCGATGATGGGAACAACCCTCGAAAGGCGGACATCGGAAAAGAGACAGAGCGAGAGAGAGAGAGAAAAACCCAAGCCAAAAGACCAGAATGGAGCGAGAATTAGGGGGTCCCCATTTTGAATGGGGCGATGTGTGAAAAAGTCACAACAAGACCCAGAGCAAATTTGAATTTTCTCAACTGGTGAGGAGAAATGAAAAACTTCTCAATTTTTATAGCAAAAATCGAATTCTAGAAGGAGCTAAGTTGAGTCAGTGCATTAAATCTCCACTACTTCCCTTCAAGAATTCGAATTTCCCTCCTCTGGTATTTGCAACACTTGTCATCTGACGCATGGAATCTTGGCCTTCTAGAAGTCCAACTTTGACTGGCATATTTTAATTCACTTTCGAAAATGTTTATTTTAAATTCATCTTTTAACCAATTTTATTCACTAGCCGGAGCTCTGTCATTCACATTTTAATTTTCACTCACCTCTGACTCTAGAAATTCATCTCTGAAGAACCCAATCAAAAATATCTAAGCAATTCACTTCAAATTCATCGTCTGGAAAATTTTGTTTTGGAACACATTTTATTCAAATTTGCCTTAGAATTTTAAAAAAAAAAATTTCCCGTAGGAAAATTCATAATTCGAGCACCGATTAAATTGTTCATCCAAAAGGGTTTGGCGAAATGCAAAAGACTTGGAAATCAACTTGGTCACTTCCTACAATTCTAATAATTTGAAGAAAATTTTCCTTTTAACTTGTCGACCGCTGTGGTATATAAATTCAAATCTTGGTTCATTTAATTTTCTTGAATTTTTTGAACCTTAGAAAATAATTTTTCATGAAATTAATCCTATTCTTCATATAAGGAATATCTCGCAAGCTGTTCTCTCACTCCTTGGAAAATTTTAAATCCATCCTGCAATGCCAGCACTCTCTGACTTCATCTCTGGCAATTCATTCGTGCTTCAGGAAAATTTTATCACCTCAAAGTCTAGGCGTCTTTTCTTAAGGAAGAAAATATTTTTGCCTTAGAAAATTTAAATCACTTAGCATATTTGAAAATTTTTCCTTAGGAAATTTTATTCAGCTTCTATCATTTGCCAGTGGTGGGAAATTTTTATCAATTCACTTGGAAAAATTATAATGCTTGGAGTGCATATCATATTTGAATTCCAACGCCCAACATGTTTTATTTTTCGCCTAGCAATATTTTTTTCTCATCACCTTATAGGCTTAGCATTTCTAACGCCTCTCAACACTTACACCACCTTGGGCGCATTTTAATATATCATGGAGAACACCTTAAATTTCAACACCTAGTACTTATCTCCCTCTCGACGCCTTAATCTTTCTTTTAAATCCATCAACCTTGTGGGCGCATATCACATGCTCAAGAGGATGGGCACATTTGCTAGGTGATGAAGGATGAAACACTTATGTGACCCTTGAGCTTCCTTCTTTTTGTCTTCACATGGCCTCACTTGGGCGCATTCTAGGCATGTAGGAGGATAAACGCCTTTGACTTGTTGACTTACTTGTTGCATGGGCGCCTTTCACATAGTGAGGTGGATGAAATTTAAAACATGGGCGCATATTTGATGTCATGAGGGATGAAACACATTCAATGCCACCTTGTGACCTTTGAGTTCCCCCATTTTTGTCCTTACATGCCCTCATTTGGGGGCATTTTATACTTGATGAAGGATTCAACGCCTTTGCTTTGACTTTGCATGAGGGCGCATTTTGCCATAGGAGGTGGATGAAAGTTTGTTGACTTTTTAACTTTCTTATTGACTTCTTAAGATGGGCGCATTTTAGCTAGGCAAGAGGATGGGCGCATTTTGGCATGTGTGAAGGATAAAATTTCATACTTAGAAAATTTTCAAACAAGAGACCTTGCATGAGGGCGCATTTCACCTAGGGAGCAGGATGAAGCTTGTGCCTTAGAAATTTTCTCTTTTCATGTCTGTGAAGAGGGCGCATTTTCAAGGTGGTGGAGGATGAAACTTCATACTTAGCCATTTTTCCTTTGTCTTCGCTAGTTTCTCCATGCCTTACTATAAATAGTAAGTCCTTTGATTTTCATATCTCAGAGGCTCAGATTGCTTTGAAATTTTGAACACTGGATTTTCACGACTTCATCAACCTGTTGACACTACTATTCTGAGTTGGCCTGCTAAAAATAGCATATTTCTGAAGGTAGTTTGCTATTTATAGTAACTGCTCGTCTCTGATACTTCCACAACTCTGTTTGAGTTGAAATTCGAATGACATGCTCCACACCACGTGACTTGCCTGTGGACACCGGTGCCTAATGTTGACTTTCTATTTTTAGCCTATTTCTGAAATGACTTACTATAAATAGTGCTCCGCTTGTCTTCCTTAAATTTCAACACGCATAGCTTTCTTGAAAGATGCTAATCGCTGTAGTATATATCGTTTTGATAATTCGCATTTTACCCTCTTTTGGGTCCCTAAGCCGGAAACCCTAATCAATTTGCATGTATATCAACAAGTGGTCTCCATTTGTTCCGCTTTCACCCATTGCGACGTACTTTGTGATTCAAGGCCGAGGTGGTTACCGGAATGTATCTGCTAAAAAATAGTAAATTGCTAAAGGAGTGGTTATCTCTGTTTGCATGTCATATCATCGCGAAGCTCTCGAAAAACCCACAAGGAATATGTAGACATGCAAAGAAAATCCTGACATGCAAACCCTAAAAAATAGCCTCTGAAGATCAACTTCTTGGTGCTATTATCTCCCACTCTTTGCATGTTATATCATCGCGAAGGTCTCAGAAAACCCAGAAGGAATCCTCAAACATGCACTGAAAAACTTCACATATAGACCCTGAAATTTGCTCCGGAAGCTGAACTGCTAAAAATAGCAAGTTGTCTGTTTTAGCTCAATTTTTGCACGCTGGCAGCTTGATGTGTTCTGGATGCGGCGTGATTGTTAAAACTTCAAAAATGCTGAGGAAATGCTCTGCATTGCACAATTACTAAAAATAGTAAGTTGCCGGAATCTGATGAAATTTCAGTGAAAACCTGTTGGAAGCATGCTGACATCAATGTTAGTCTCAGTTTTCAATTTGTCTACCTCGTTTGGTTTCAAATTGACCGGAAAGATGGAAACCTTAATTTTTAGACTTGGCCAAATTTCCCAATTAAGCTCATAGGCGGGAACGTCCCCGGAAAGGCAAACAACAGAAAGAGACAAAAAGAGAGAGAGAGAGAGACAAAACAAAGCCCAAAAAGACCAGAATGGAGCAAAAAATCAGGGGGTCCCCATCTTGAATGGGGCGATGTGTGAAAAAGGTCACAACACCTCCAAGGTATTCAGGACTCCATCAACAATATTCATCATAGCCTTCCTGACTCTGGCTGAATCCGCCTATGCTGCATCAAAGAACCCACATCCTGTGACTACTGAAGAGTACCATCCAATAAAGTTATATCTATCACCCTCCTGAATGACTCATCCATCAATCAGTATCTGCAAAGGAGTATGCATCAATGCCTCCAGACGCTGAATAACTTTGCTCTGATAAACAGAAGCATCACCCCAAGCCTGATCAACTGCCTCCATACGTGCCATAATGCTGGAAGCTTGCCGATAAGCATGAGCAAGGTCTTCCATGAACTTCTCTATCTCGACACGAACTCCTATAACCCATTTATCTGCCTCCTATGCCATCTTCCTCAAATCCTCCAAGCCGCTAACTAATTCTCTGGATAACTCAGCTGGAAGCTCACGTGTTGGATTCTCTTGCCCACAAGGACGAGATAAATGCTGCATGTATCCTATCAATGTCTTATGTTGTTGCTTCAATTTCTTATACTTTCCTTGAATCCTGAACAATCTATCCTTAAGCGCCTGATAGGAGTTATCACACTCCTCAACAATTTGTGCACTTGTGGGACGTCCTAACTCCAGAGTTGTGATCACATAATTTTCCAGCACTGCTTCATCCCGATCACAATCAACTCGTGGCACCGCTACATGAAGGGTGCGAGAACCACCCTCATCAGTTGAAATCTTCGAAAATTTTCGTGCTCTCTTCTTTGGAGGCGCGCTGATCCTATTCAAAAACTCTTCCATCTCTACTGTCGGATAACCTTCTTCACTGGGGCTCCTTCTCATTCTATCTCTGAGCCAATCAGGTACTACCTGCTGAATAACAAATGGTTGCTCCTCTCTAGCTTGTACTTCACAGACTTGTTCAACTTCAATATCATTCTGGCGAGGCTCATCGGCCTCTAATGGCTGAGTATCTCCTAAAATTGCATCATCCTCTAAAGTCGTCTCTAACTCACGCTGGAAGCGAGTATTAGTAGCAGTCTCCTCATCTTCCTCCAGCTGATCATCTCTAGTAGGCGCATTAACACTCTGGCCAATTGACTCTCTCCGTGGTGGCTGATTTTCCTCCTGTAATTCCTGCTCTTGATTCAATGCAATTCTTTGATCAGCAAATAGAGAAACCTCCTGTATACTTGGAGAGCGTGTCTCCAATGGCGTGGGCGACTCAATCACAACTCTCGGAGGCTCCTGCTGAACAGGCTCCGGTCGAACTGGCTCCTTCCTTCGAGATTCTGGACCTCGAGTAATTTGTTTCTTCCTACTGGTAGTGGGTGTCCTGTGATCTCCCATCAAATTGTAGGTCAAGGAAATTGGCCTACTCTTCAGTCTGCTCACGTGCCTATCAACCCATGCTCTGGTGAAAGTCATGACTGGAATGCAAAGCGTGTCCAAATCAGCTATCTCTGGCTCTGACCAATCTGGTGGTGGAAGCGGAGTATCTCTCACTACCTCATAATTTGGATAGAGAACGTTCATGTCCTCATCCACCTGGTCTGGTACCTGAATGACTTCACACTCCCTGATCATACTCAATGGCAACCTAGAGAACATTATCTTCCTAACTTCAGCCTCGTCTGATGTACCAGCCCAATAATCCTCAATGTTTGCCTTATGTTTGAACTCCTCTGGCAGTATCCATTTGATATTGCTATGTGGATCATAATGCTGTCTGCTGGTGTGATAGGAAAAATGAAAGAACTGAAGCTCACTTTCAGCTTCTCTAGCTGCCTAAAGTGAAGGACACACTTCGTCTGAATTACCCATGACAATCGGGAAATCAACTCCCCCCTTCTTTCTCTTCTGAATCTTATCGTAGGCAACCAGTTGCCTAGATATCTCTAACATCAAAA
>VDFB02351997.1:0-50672 GCA_007258455.2 Sequoia sempervirens | reverse complement strand
GAGAAATTTCTTCATTTTATAGCTCAAAATCGAATTCTAGAAGGAGCCAATTATAGCCAGTACATTCAATTTCCACTACTCCACTTCAAAATTCGAATTCTCCCTCTCTGGTATTTCTGACACTTGTCTCTCGACGTTAGGAATCTTGCTCTTCTAGAAACTTGACTTTGACTGGCATCTTTGAATTTATTTTTGAAAAATTTAATTTAAATCCATCCTTTTAATTCACCAGCCAGAGCTCTTTCACTTGAAATTCGAATTTAACTCTTCATCATCTCTGGAAAATTCATCACTGAAGAATTCAATCAAAATCATCTAGGCAACTTATCTTGAATTCATCATTCGAAGAAATTCATTCTGAAAACACATTTTATTCGTCTTTGCCTTAGAGAATTTTAAATTTTCCCTTAGGAAAATTCACAATTTGAACACTGATTAAATTCTTCACTGAAAAAGTGTCGGCGAAATACGGAAGACTTGGAAATCCATCTATCATCGCAAATGTTCAGTACCCAGAAGAAAATTTTCTTCAGAATGCTTCGAATCCATGGGTACCCAACAAACGGGTTCATTTGATTTTTAAATTTTGAACCTTAGAAAAATATTATTTTATCAAATTAAATTCATTTTTCGCCTGTGATCATCCTGTTGCTCTGACTTGAGAAATTTGAGTTTATCTGCATTATCATCCATCTCTGACTTCACTGCTGAGAAAATTTGCTCGGGCTCCACGGAAAAAAATTTCACCATCTTGAGCTCTAGGCGTATTTTCTAAGGGAGAAAATATTTTTGCCTTAGAAAAATTTAAATCATCTCTTGAGGAAATTTTGCCTCGGAAATTTTTGCCTTAAAATTTTTATTCAATCTTGCCACTTGCATTTTACTCCACATTTTATTTCATCCTTCTAGGCGCATAACATACTTGGCATTTTATTTTCACCACCTTCGAATATTTTCTAACACTTTATTACTCTCATCATCCTTGGCGCCTAGCACTCTTGGAGAAAAATCAAAAACCACGCCCAATATTCATCTTCACCACCTCACACGCCTTGAAAAAAAATCCTCTAAGACTTACCACCTTGGGCGCATTTGAAGCTTGGAGAGGGATAACGCCTAACATTCACCACCTTTCACCACGCCTTGAAGTATCTTTCACCTTATTTACCACCTCCATTCACTTTTACACCTCAATCTAGGCGCATTTAGGCATGCAAGAGGGATGACCTTTCAACTTCCATTCCTTGTCTTCACATGCTTGATTTGGGCGCATTTAGGAGGGTGAGGAGGATAAAAACTTTGACTTGTTGACCTGCTTCCCTCTTGGGCGCATTTCCATATAGGAGAAGGACGAACTTGTTTGACTTGTTGACTCCTTCCTTCCTTGGGCGCATTTCCATGTAGCTGGTGGATGAAACTCTTACCACGCCTTGGAGTGACCCTTCAACTTCTTTTTTGTCTTGACATGCATGCATTTGGGCGCATTTTGCCCATGGAGGAGGATGAAGAACGTTGACTTTGCTTTGACCTTCTTGCAACTTGGGCGCATTTCACCCCCTGAGAAGGATGGGCGCATTTGGAGGGGGGTGGCAGATATCTTCAACACTTAGAGAATTTTTTAACTTTCCTGAGCTTCCCTTGGGCGCATTTCACCATGCCTACTGGATAAACTTCGTTGACTTTCTTTGACTTTCTCTAGCCTGGGCGCATTTTGGCCTGTGTGAAGGACGAGCTTCATAACTTAGAATTTTTATGCCTCCTCATCAACTGGGCGCATTTCACCATGTCTACTGATGAAGTTCCAGACTTCGAAATTTTCTTCGTTTTTCGCCAGTATCTCATGCCCTGCTATTTATAGTAAGTCCTCTGAATTTGCGTCTCTGAAGCTCAGAACGACTTGAAATTTTAAACGTAGCATCCTCATGATCTTGTTCTGTCGACACTGCCATTTTTAGTCACCGCTATTTTAGCCTATTTATGAAGGTGATTTACTATAAATAGTAATTGCTTGCTTTTGATAGTTCCCACTGCTCCGATTAACTTGAAATTTGAATGGTGCTCACCACGTGACCTCTGTCGACATCAACAATGCATGCGATTTACTATTTTAGCCAGTTTCAAATTGACTTACTAAATAGTAAGTTCTTCGTTTGTTGAAATTTACCCCAGATAGCACGAGGACGCCGATCGCCGTGGTTTACACCGGTTTTCGAAATTGACTTTACACCTCTTTTTGGGTCCCGCTGGAAACCCTAATTCGCCTGCATGTATTAAATGACTGTTTATCATCGTTTCTGCATTGCGATCAGCTCGTGATTCTGAACTGCTGGGAGGCGGCTGTCAGTACGCACCTGCTAAAAATAGCAAGTTCCTTACTGAGTGATTATCTTCATTTGCATGTCACACCATCGCAAAGCTCTCAAAAAACCCATCGGGAATCATCCGACATGCAAAAGAAACCGACATGCAAACCCTAAAATAGCCTCGGAAGATTGTCGAAAGTGGTCATCTTGTTTTGCATGTCATATCATCGCCGAGGTCTCGAAAAACCCAGAAGGAATATGCCAACATGCAAAGAAAAACTCTGCATCTGAGCCCTGAAATTTGTGCCGGAAGTTGGACTGCTAAAAATAGTAAGTTGTCTGTTTTCGCTCAAATTTTGCATACGAGTAGTCTGATGTGTTCTGAATGCCGCGTGACTGTTGGAATCTCAAAAATGCTGACAGATTGCCCGCAATTACACGCTTACTAAAAATAGTAAGTACCTCGGAATCAGATGAAAATTTGCTGGGAGCCTGCTGGAAGCACACTGACAACAACGTTAAGTTCAATTTTCAATTTATTCACCCTATTCGACCTTGGACTGACCAGGAAAAATGAAACCCTAATTCTCAGACTTGGTCAATTTCATGCTTAAACTCGATGATGGGAACAACCCTCGAAAGGCGGACATCGGAAAAGAGACAGAGCGAGAGAGAGAGAGAAAAACCCAAGCCAAAAGACCAGAATGGAGCGAGAATTAGGGGGTCCCCATTTTGAATGGGGCGATGTGTGAAAAAGTCACAACAAGACCCAGAGCAAATTTGAATTTTCTCAACTGGTGAGGAGAAATGAAAAACTTCTCAATTTTTATAGCAAAAATCGAATTCTAGAAGGAGCTAAGTTGAGTCAGTGCATTAAATCTCCACTACTTCCCTTCAAGAATTCGAATTTCCCTCCTCTGGTATTTGCAACACTTGTCATCTGACGCATGGAATCTTGGCCTTCTAGAAGTCCAACTTTGACTGGCATATTTTAATTCACTTTCGAAAATGTTTATTTTAAATTCATCTTTTAACCAATTTTATTCACTAGCCGGAGCTCTGTCATTCACATTTTAATTTTCACTCACCTCTGACTCTAGAAATTCATCTCTGAAGAACCCAATCAAAAATATCTAAGCAATTCACTTCAAATTCATCGTCTGGAAAATTTTGTTTTGGAACACATTTTATTCAAATTTGCCTTAGAATTTTAAAAAAAAAAATTTCCCGTAGGAAAATTCATAATTCGAGCACCGATTAAATTGTTCATCCAAAAGGGTTTGGCGAAATGCAAAAGACTTGGAAATCAACTTATCATCGAAGAATTTCAATACCCAGAAGAAAATTTTCTCCAGAACTTGTCGAATTCATGGGTATATAACGAACGGGTTCATTTAATTTTCTTGAATTTTGAACCTTAGAAAAATAATTTTTCATGAAATTTAATCCTATTCTTCACATATGTGAACATCTCGTGTTGCTCTGACTTGGAAAATTTTAAATCCATCCTGCAATGCCAGCACTCTCTGACTTCATCTCTGGCAATTCATTCGTGCTTCAGGAAAATTTTATCACCTCAAAGTCTAGGCGTCTTTTCTTAAGGAAGAAAATATTTTTGCCTTAGAAAATTTAAATCACTTAGCATATTTGAAAATTTTTCCTTAGGAAATTTTATTCAGCTTCTATCATTTGCCAGTGGTGGGAAATTTTTATCAATTCACTTGGAAAAATTATAATGCTTGGAGTGCATATCATATTTGAATTCCAACGCCCAACATGTTTTATTTTTCGCCTAGCAATATTTTTTTCTCATCACCTTATAGGCTTAGCATTTCTAACGCCTCTCAACACTTACACCACCTTGGGCGCATTTTAATATATCATGGAGAACACCTTAAATTTCAACACCTAGTACTTATCTCCCTCTCGACGCCTTAATCTTTCTTTTAAATCCATCAACCTTGTGGGCGCATATCACATGCTCAAGAGGATGGGCACATTTGCTAGGTGATGAAGGATGAAACACTTATGTGACCCTTGAGCTTCCTTCTTTTTGTCTTCACATGGCCTCACTTGGGCGCATTCTAGGCATGTAGGAGGATAAACGCCTTTGACTTGTTGACTTACTTGTTGCATGGGCGCCTTTCACATAGTGAGGTGGATGAAATTTAAAACATGGGCGCATATTTGATGTCATGAGGGATGAAACACATTCAATGCCACCTTGTGACCTTTGAGTTCCCCCATTTTTGTCCTTACATGCCCTCATTTGGGGGCATTTTATACTTGATGAAGGATTCAACGCCTTTGCTTTGACTTTGCATGAGGGCGCATTTTGCCATAGGAGGTGGATGAAAGTTTGTTGACTTTTTAACTTTCTTATTGACTTCTTAAGATGGGCGCATTTTAGCTAGGCAAGAGGATGGGCGCATTTTGGCATGTGTGAAGGATAAAATTTCATACTTAGAAAATTTTCAAACAAGAGACCTTGCATGAGGGCGCATTTCACCTAGGGAGCAGGATGAAGCTTGTGCCTTAGAAATTTTCTCTTTTCATGTCTGTGAAGAGGGCGCATTTTCAAGGTGGTGGAGGATGAAACTTCATACTTAGCCATTTTTCCTTTGTCTTCGCTAGTTTCTCCATGCCTTACTATAAATAGTAAGTCCTTTGATTTTCATATCTCAGAGGCTCAGATTGCTTTGAAATTTTGAACACTGGATTTTCACGACTTCATCAACCTGTTGACACTACTATTCTGAGTTGGCCTGCTAAAAATAGCATATTTCTGAAGGTAGTTTGCTATTTATAGTAACTGCTCGTCTCTGATACTTCCACAACTCTGTTTGAGTTGAAATTCGAATGACATGCTCCACACCACGTGACTTGCCTGTGGACACCGGTGCCTAATGTTGACTTTCTATTTTTAGCCTATTTCTGAAATGACTTACTATAAATAGTAAGTGCTCCGTTTGCCTTCAAATTTTACCAGCGGATAGCTTGAAAGATGCTAATCGCGGTAGTATATATCGGTTTTTGATAATTCTGGCATTTTACCCCTCTTTTTGGGTCCCGAAGCTGGAAACCCTAATCTGACTTGCATGTATATCAAGTGGTCTCCATTTGTCCTCGTTTCTGTTCCATTGCGATCAGTTTGTGATTCTGAAGTGCTGGGAGGTGGTTGCTGGAATGAATTTGCTAAAAATAGTAAGTTACTGAATAAGTGATTATCTCCATTTGCATGTCACATCACTGCGTACCTCTCGAAAAACCCATAAGGAATATGCAGACATGCAAACCCTAAAAATAGCCTCGGAAGACTGAACTTTGAAAGTTATTATCTCACTTTGCATGTTATATCATCGCGAAGGTCTCAGAAAACCCAGAAGGAATCCTCAAACATGCACTGAAAAACTTCACATATAGACCCTGAAATTTGCTCCGGAAGCTGAACTGCTAAAAATAGCAAGTTGTCTGTTTTAGCTCAATTTTTGCACGCTGGCAGCTTGATGTGTTCTGGATGCGGCGTGATTGTTAAAACTTCAAAAATGCTGAGGAAATGCTCTGCATTGCACAATTACTAAAAATAGTAAGTTGCCGGAATCTGATGAAATTTCAGTGAAAACCTGTTGGAAGCATGCTGACATCAATGTTAGTCTCAGTTTTCAATTTGTCTACCTCGTTTGGTTTCAAATTGACCGGAAAGATGGAAACCTTAATTTTTAGACTTGGCCAAATTTCCCAATTAAGCTCATAGGCGGGAACGTCCCCGGAAAGGCAAACAACAGAAAGAGACAAAAAGAGAGAGAGAGAGAGACAAAACAAAGCCCAAAAAGACCAGAATGGAGCAAAAAATCAGGGGGTCCCCATCTTGAATGGGGCGATGTGTGAAAAAGGTCACAACACCTCCAAGGTATTCAGGACTCCATCAACAATATTCATCATAGCCTTCCTGACTCTGGCTGAATCCGCCTATGCTGCATCAAAGAACCCACATCCTGTGACTACTGAAGAGTACCATCCAATAAAGTTATATCTATCACCCTCCTGAATGACTCATCCATCAATCAGTATCTGCAAAGGAGTATGCATCAATGCCTCCAGACGCTGAATAACTTTGCTCTGATAAACAGAAGCATCACCCCAAGCCTGATCAACTGCCTCCATACGTGCCATAATGCTGGAAGCTTGCCGATAAGCATGAGCAAGGTCTTCCATGAACTTCTCTAT
Organism: Sequoia sempervirens; assembly: GCA_007258455.2. Classification (NCBI taxonomy): domain Eukaryota; kingdom Viridiplantae; phylum Streptophyta; class Pinopsida; order Cupressales; family Cupressaceae; genus Sequoia; species Sequoia sempervirens. Next base: position 44,142 of record VDFB02351997.1, on the reverse strand, counting down.
CTCGACACGAACTCCTATAACCCATTTATCTGCCTCCTATGCCATCTTCCTCAAATCCTCCAAGCCGCTAACTAATTCTCTGGATAACTCAGCTGGAAGCTCACGTGTTGGATTCTCTTGCCCACAAGGACGAGATAAATGCTGCATGTATCCTATCAATGTCTTATGTTGTTGCTTCAATTTCTTATACTTTCCTTGAATCCTGAACAATCTATCCTTAAGCGCCTGATAGGAGTTATCACACTCCTCAACAATTTGTGCACTTGTGGGACGTCCTAACTCCAGAGTTGTGATCACATAATTTTCCAGCACTGCTTCATCCCGATCACAATCAACTCGTGGCACCGCTACATGAAGGGTGCGAGAACCACCCTCATCAGTTGAAATCTTCGAAAATTTTCGTGCTCTCTTCTTTGGAGGCGCGCTGATCCTATTCAAAAACTCTTCCATCTCTACTGTCGGATAACCTTCTTCACTGGGGCTCCTTCTCATTCTATCTCTGAGCCAATCAGGTACTACCTGCTGAATAACAAATGGTTGCTCCTCTCTAGCTTGTACTTCACAGACTTGTTCAACTTCAATATCATTCTGGCGAGGCTCATCGGCCTCTAATGGCTGAGTATCTCCTAAAATTGCATCATCCTCTAAAGTCGTCTCTAACTCACGCTGGAAGCGAGTATTAGTAGCAGTCTCCTCATCTTCCTCCAGCTGATCATCTCTAGTAGGCGCATTAACACTCTGGCCAATTGACTCTCTCCGTGGTGGCTGATTTTCCTCCTGTAATTCCTGCTCTTGATTCAATGCAATTCTTTGATCAGCAAATAGAGAAACCTCCTGTATACTTGGAGAGCGTGTCTCCAATGGCGTGGGCGACTCAATCACAACTCTCGGAGGCTCCTGCTGAACAGGCTCCGGTCGAACTGGCTCCTTCCTTCGAGATTCTGGACCTCGAGTAATTTGTTTCTTCCTACTGGTAGTGGGTGTCCTGTGATCTCCCATCAAATTGTAGGTCAAGGAAATTGGCCTACTCTTCAGTCTGCTCACGTGCCTATCAACCCATGCTCTGGTGAAAGTCATGACTGGAATGCAAAGCGTGTCCAAATCAGCTATCTCTGGCTCTGACCAATCTGGTGGTGGAAGCGGAGTATCTCTCACTACCTCATAATTTGGATAGAGAACGTTCATGTCCTCATCCACCTGGTCTGGTACCTGAATGACTTCACACTCCCTGATCATACTCAATGGCAACCTAGAGAACATTATCTTCCTAACTTCAGCCTCGTCTGATGTACCAGCCCAATAATCCTCAATGTTTGCCTTATGTTTGAACTCCTCTGGCAGTATCCATTTGATATTGCTATGTGGATCATAATGCTGTCTGCTGGTGTGATAGGAAAAATGAAAGAACTGAAGCTCACTTTCAGCTTCTCTAGCTGCCTAAAGTGAAGGACACACTTCGTCTGAATTACCCATGACAATCGGGAAATCAACTCCCCCCTTCTTTCTCTTCTGAATCTTATCGTAGGCAACCAGTTGCCTAGATATCTCTAACATCAAAATTCTATTGGTTGGGTACTTAGGCAGCCTATATGGATATGAAGAAAAACCTTGCAGCCTGATGTAAGAAAACTTCAGAAACTGAATAAACCAGCACCCATACCTTTCTATTAATTCTTGAGCTTCCCTCGAGATCCTATGATGAGTCCGCTCCTGAAGTGATCTCATTATATCATTGACACGCTTGTAATGAGTAGTACTTGTCAGGTGCAACTATGGACAAGCCTCATGAATTTTGAACTGGTGAGAACCACAACCAACAGGCTCCTTATAAGAAATCCCTCTATACTTTGTCATATGAGCCAGCATGTAAATAATGTAGGAGCCCATGTAGAATGTCTTCGTCCTTCTCAAACTCAGGAGCTGCTCGTCTAAATTGTTGCTAATCATCACAGCCCAGTTGATGTGCTCTTTTCCTTCCAGCACTAGGTTGATGTAATAAAACATCCATGGCTCAAAAATAAATGCCTGAGGGCAGCCTCCAACTCTACTCAGCATCATGATCAGGTCGCAATACTCTTGCTTCAAATCATCTGATATAATTTTCCTCGGCAACTTTGTATGAGAGGGCTTGGGCTTATTCATCCAACGAGTATTAATCACCTCTGCACATCTCTCGAATGTAGAAGCATACATTCGTTTAGCTCGCTCTCTTATTTTGTAAGTCATCCTCTCGTGCGTTGGGATTCCAAAAGCTTCGCCGATAGTTGCAGGAGTGAGGTTGGCGAATACTTGGCCATCTGGTGAGACAATTGATCTGTGCTCAACCTCATAGTAATTAGCACACTCCATCATTAGCTCCTAGCACTGAATAGCTGGTGGGAAACCAGTAGCTGCATATAGGCCACTTCGAACAATATTGTGCGAAGTAATTGAAGGACGGTGACTGCCAACTCCCATGATCCGATTTTTGAAAGTCTCCAAGTTGAAAGAACCCAAATTGGTATCAGCCAGTTTGCTCAACTTTGAAGTGAACCTAGACTCCGGCAGGAAAGGCTTGCTCAGCTTCTTGATAACAGCCTGCCTAGATGTACCATTGCTATCTCTGCCAGTTGCTCTTACTTCAGCCATCCTGCAAAACAATAAACAGCCATCAGCAAATTAACTTAGAAAATAAATAAAATATCATGTAGGGGGCTGCCAGTCGACTTCAAGAATTTGAGAAGTTGTAACATTCTATTCATCTGCAAACCTCAACTTCTCCTTCACAATTTCGAACTTTCAACACTTAGAAAGTTTATGCAAGCTTCAGCAACTTCAACTTCACACTCTCAGCAACTCCAGAGAGACTTAGCAAATTTATAAGTCGGCTGCAGCAACTCACACTTCAGCAATGTTCTTCAACACCAAGTCGTACCTCTTCAATACTCAGCCACAAACTTAGATTTTTCAAACTTCAGCTTCAGCAATCCTGGTCAACACTCAAATCGAATTTCTTCAACAGCTCAACTCAATCACTCACTTGCACTGCAACTTCAATCTCAGAGCAAATTCGAATTTCTTAGTTGGTGAAAAGAATAAATAAACTCTCTATTCTTATAGCCAAATCAAATTCTAGGAGGCCAATTTTAGCCAGTTCATTAAGTCTCCACTACCTCAGAGCAAGAATTCGAATTTCCCTCCTCTGGCAATTTCAACACTTATCACCTGACGCCTGGAATCTTGACCTTCTAGAATTTCAAAGATTTTGACTTGACTGGCGTAGTTAGCATTTTAATTCACGTTCGAAAATATTCAATTCAATTTCACTCTTTGAGAATTTAATTCACCAGCTGGAGCTCTGTCATTTAAATTTTTAATCACCTCTGACTCTGGAAGATTCGTCTGACGAAGAACTTGATCAAATTCATCTAGGCAACTCATTTCAATTTCATCATCTGAAGCACTTTATTTTCAAAAGCACATTTTATTCACTTTGCCTTAGAAAATTTTTAAATTTCTTTAAGAAAAATTCCATAATTCAAATGCCGATCAAATTCCTCATCTTAAAAGCCTAGGCAAAGAGCAGAGGACTTTGAAATCCACTCCTTGTCGAAGATCTTGAATACCCATAAGAGAATTTCTTTCAAAACTTGTCAAATTCATGGGTATACAATGAAGGGGTTGATTTTTTTTTTTTTGAATTTTGAACCTTAGAAAAATATCATTTTCAACAAATTTAATCCATTTCTTCATCCCTGTGAGTATTTCCTTGCTCTGACTGGAAAACTTTGATCAACCCTGTGAAGCTGGCATCCACTAACTTCTCCTCTGGCAATTTTATTAATATCTCAAGAAATTTCATCGCTTCAAGTCTAAGTGTAATTTTCCTCTAGAGAGGTGGAATTTTGTTAACACTTAGAAAAATATTTAAATTCCATCAATATTAGGCATCAAGGAGGAATTTGCCTTAGAAAATTTTCATTCCTCTACCTTCAATCACTTTTCCTGTGAAGAAAATGTTTTTATTATCAACTCACTTATACAATTTAATGTCTTGGGCGCATTCCACTTGTCATGAAGGATATTTTAAATTTCAACGCCTAGCATATTTTACTTCACATTATGAACTTTGGGCGCAATTTGCATAGTGAGGTGGATAAGCTTTCAATGCCTTAAGCTCTTCACTCTTTAAATTACCTTCATTTTGGCGCATCTCATGTGTCATGGAGGATATTAGCCACGCCTTAGTAACTTTCCCCGACCAACTTCACTTTGTTCAACATTAACGCCTTGGTAATTTTTCATCAACCTCACCTTTATCTTGGGCGCATTTCACTCTTTGAGGAGGATGGGCGCATTTAGCATATGTAAGAGGATTTTGACTTTCGACGCCTTTTGGAATATTCCCTCTTTGCATGGACACGTTTTGTCTTGACATGCCTTCATTTTGGCGCATTTTACACATATAGGGGGATGAACTTCTCAACACTTTTCCTTTTGACCTCTTTGACTTCCCTTCTAAACTTGTTCAGACTTAGGTGCATTTGACACATAGAGGGCACATTTTGAGTTAGGAGGTGGATATTGTTTAGACTTAGGCGTTTTTCCTTTCCTCTGCTAGCTCCTTCATGTCCTGCTATTTATAGTAAGTTCTTCAATTTTCACACTTCTGAAGCTCGGATTGATTTGAAATTTTAAGCACAGGACCTTCATGACCTTGTCAGCCCGTTCATACTGCCATCCTGAGTTGACTTGCTAAAAATAGCACATTTCTGAAGGTGATTTACTATTTATAGTCACTACCTGTTTCTAAGACTTCCACAACTCCATTTGACTTGAAATTCGAATGACGTGCTCCTCATCGGGTGACTTGCCTGTTCACACTGGCGCCTGACGTTGGTTTACTATTTTTAGCCAGTTTCTGGAATGCCTTACTATAAATAGTAATTGCTCCGATTGCCTTCAAATTTTACCGGTGGATAGCTTGAAAGATGCTGAACGCAGTGAGATACACCGGTTTTCGAAAATTCTGACATTTTACCCCTTATTTTGGGTCCCGAAGATGGAAACCCTAATTTGACTTGCATGTATATCAAACGACCTCTGTTTGACCTCGTTTTTGTTGCACTTCGCCCTATTTATGATTCTGATGCACTGAGCAGTTGCCGAAATGCACCTGCTAAAAATAGTAAGTCACTGAATACCAATCGTCTTGCTTTGCATGTCACACCACTGCGAAGCTCTTGAAAAACCCACACTGAATCATCAAACATGCAAAGAAAACCCTGACATGCAAACCCTAAAAATAGCCTCTAAAGGCTGAACTCTGAAAGTCATTATCTCATTTTGCATGTTATACCATTGCGTAGGTTTCAGAAAACCCAGAAAGAATCTCCAAACATGCATTGAAGAACCTCGCATATAAACCCTAAAATTTGCTTCGGAAGCTGAACTGCTAAAAATACCAAGTTGTCCGCTTCAGCTCAAAATTTGCAGACAAATAGCTTGACACGTTCTGGATGCAGTGTGACTCTTGGAATTTCAAAAATGCTAAAGGAACGCTCTGAATTGCACACTTACTAAAAATAGTAAGTTGCCAGAATCTGATGAAACTTCAGTGGAAACTTGCTAGAAGCATACTGACATCAATGTTAGTCTAAGATTTCAATTTATTCACTTCATTTGACTTCAAATTGACCATGAGAGTACAAACCCTAATTTTCAGACTTGGCCAAAATTTCACGTTTAAGCTCACAGGCGGGTACATCCCTGGAAAGCGGACAGTAGAAAGAGACCGAAAGAGAGAGAGAGAGAGAGAAAACCAAAGCCAAAAGACCAAAATGGAGCAAAAATTAGGGGGTCCCCATCTTGAATGGGGCGATGTGTGAAAAGGTCACAACAAGGTCATTCTCTTGGATTTAATCCAAATCTCTGTAAGGCAGTGTGCCATCCTATTTTGAGCAGTGAGCCTGAATGCATGTGCATTCCCGTTTTGTAAACTTATTTTTGGGTATACTCAGATTATATTGTGGATTGGCCATCCACCGTGGTTTTTCCCCTAACAGGGTTTCCACGTAAAAATCTTGTGTTATGGTGTTGTGGTTATTTGCTTTCTCTTTCTGCATATTTCTTTTGGTTGAATGTTTAAAGTGGCTTAATGATCAGAATAATAAAGTTAATTTTTGCAGAACACTGATTTACCTACTCCCCCCCTCCCCCACTCTCAATGTTGCTTGTTTCCAACAATTGGTATCAAAGCTAGTTCCTCGGAAGAAGTCTAACAGCTTGGGAAGATCTTGGAAAGTGTTTACAATGGATACAAGCAGTCTTCTACAACAACTTATGGTGGCCCTGGATGATCTTCACCAGTCAAAGTCTAAGAACCAGGAATTGTAGGAAAGTCTTGTGAATGCAAAATAATTCATCCAGTCATTGAAAGACAAAATCAATGAATCAAGGGAGAAAAGAAAGAAATTATGTGATCAGCTCAAGCAAAAAAACAAAAGCATGGAAGATGAACAACTTAGTCATGCCTTGAAGGAGAAAACAAAAGAGTGTGAAAAGTTTTCCAGAGAAAATGCTGCCCTGAAGCATGAGATGGAATCCATCATGATGAAAATGACCAAGGAAATTGAAGATAGAAAGAAGAACGAAGAAAAGCTTGCTCAATCCTTGAAAGAAAAATTTGAACAATCCAGTCGATTGGACAATGAATTGGAACAATCTAAAAACAATGAGGAAATGCTTGAAAAACAACTTGATGATCTCATAGATGAACTTACTGCTGCAAATGAGTACAAGGAGAAATTCAAAGCCAGGTCAGCCAAACTTGATGAACTGATTAAAGGTCAGAGGACTGATGGTGACATGCGAGGTCTTGGATATGAAGAAGGAGAAAGCTCTGGATCTAGACAAAACAAATCCCGACAAGGGAGATTCAGGCAAGGAAATCAAGTGAATGGAGCTAGAAGGAATCCAGTAAAACAACCAAATGGTCAAAGATTCAATGGCTACTGTTTTGCTTGCAACAAATTCAGTCATATGGCTTCTCAGTGTAGAAGCAAGATGAACACAAGTGGACCATCATTCTCAGGTCAATGCTTTAATTGCTATAAGTATGGTCATAAGTCAAGTGAATGCAAAGTTGTGATGAATAACTTTCATAGAGATATCAAATGCTATGCATGCAATAGACTTGGACATATTGCTAACCAATGCAGATCAAGGAAAAATCAGTGGAACAGTTGGTTTGAATAGAGAAATGTTGTGCGTTACAACTGCAACAAATTTGGCCATATTGCTAGATTTTGTTGGAACAGAAGAGGTCCGGTAAGACAGAATACACAACAAGATGTCAAAGGAAAAGGGAAAGTTACTATAGATGTGATTAGGAGGCAAATGCAGAAGAAATGGGTGAAAAAGAATTCCTTTGTTGAAAGAAATATGCCAACACTAGAATCTACTTCTGGTAATTCTTTCGGGAATTAGTTTTAGGCCTTTGGCCTAGGGGGAGCTATCAAAAGAAAAATCCTTTAAACCCTTGCAGGTAATTGATACTGGAATGTGGACCAGTCTAGTAGGTGGATCAATGCTTTTCAAATGTTGTTTAACCCAATTGGAGGCAGTATTATAGAGTTTTGGAAATCTGCAGAAGAATTATCTGTCTCAGTGCATGAAAACAGAGTAACCGGATGAATTAGGGTAAAGGCATTTATTGCAACAAGAAGGGTTAGGTGTGCGGACGATAAAAGAACATTTCTATCCGTCATTTGTCACTTTGCATTTTGGCAAAAAGTAGTTTGAAGAGCCTTGGAGTGAACTTTGCTGATTTGTGGAGAGACTCAAAGCGTGAAGAAGATTTTGCGATCAAACTCTGATCCGACGAAAAGGTATTTATCGAAAAGCCTGTGAATTTGTGATTTTGCAATCATGGCCACTCCACTTGTAGTAGAGGTTAAGGACAAACCCCGTCCTAAATTCAAATGGCATCCTTATAAGTCAATTGAGACCGAGCCCTTAGGAGCGTTTTCATCTGTACCGTACGGAGTGTTACACATAGAAGATATTAGGGCTTATATACATGCAAATATTGAAGAATTAGGAAGTTCTCAAATAATGAATCTATATTACCATCATATAATTGGAGAGTATTTTATTGTAAAACCGGAATTTCAAGCCCTTAAGAGAAGAAGTTCACGCAGTTTGCAAAATTTCCCATATTTGAGGAAAATGAATGGGTTAGATACATTTTGAGCCATGTTCATGTCGAGTTCATGTGGCTAAATATACCCTTCAAGATCACAAAAGAGGCTATATGTGCAGTCACGGGTCTGAATTCCACCAGTAGACTCCCAGTCTTAAAAATTGTTAATTTGTATGTGAATTCTCAAGTCAGCTCTAATATTAAGTAATATGGATATGTAATGAATATTGTAAATGCTTATCATATGCATAACTGAAATTTTCTATATTTTTTATTTTTCTTATTTTTTAATTGTCATTCCCCAAAAAAGGCTTCATGTCTTCTAACATCCCTGAAATGCTTCCCCATGTTTCTTGCTATCCCTGTCATAGAAACACTATGGAACATAGCACAGTTTTCTTCCAAGGACATAATGTGTAAAGTCCCCTTCTAGCTAGTCTTCCGAAAAATCAATGGATTAGCCTATCATGTTGACTCTCGTAGGCTAATGGTTCTGGATAGAGGGTCACTTGGATGGGCACTTGGTTGTCAAATTGCAGTGTTGATCTCCGGAGTATGGTGGCAGGGTGAATTGTTGTGTTTTGCATGATACTTGTGCTTAAATTTATGATACTCACCATTTATTTCACCATCTTTGGCCTAAGGATCATGTGTCTTTAAAATGAAGGGATTGCTTTATATTTTTCAGTTACTATTCATTCATAAAGTGGAAAAGTTATAACTTGTTGTACCCAAACCAATTTTTTTGCTTCATCAAGGCATTTTGCTTAAAATGGTCTAAATCTTGCTAAAATGATGTAAAATATAGTTTTTTGGGCAATATCAAGCATGGAGTTTTGTTAATGTTTTGTCAGTGAAAGGCAGTTCCATTGATTAGAACCTGAATCAGAGACTCAGAACGAAGCATTTCACAATGGAGGAACATTTCACGGCGACTCTTATACTTTTATATGGTCATTTCAATGGCCAAAATGAAGATTTCAATGATCAATTTTTGAAGATTTCTTAAAGAAAAACAAGATTGCGCACCTGTAGCCCAGGGGCGCCCTTCTTTTTGAAGGCCTAGATTTTGTGATAAATGCTCATAAATGTAGTCAATCTCTTCAGAATTAGTGTGCCTATCCGATGAGCTATCCTGCAAGGTTATCCGAGACCCGTAACTCCGGCAACTGGTGACAGAAGTTGAAGATTCTGAAGTTCCAGAGTACAGAAGCTTATTCTTTTCCAGCTTTAGCGCGCCTATAGCTTAAGGGCGCCCTTCTTAATGGGGGGTTAGATCTTGGTATTTTTGATGATTGATATAGTCAATCTCTTCATGACTAGTCTGCTTGTTCGACGAGATATCGAACACAGTGATCTGAAGTCTGAAGCTCCGACAGTTGACGTCAGAAGATGAGCTAATAAAGAGACTTCACATCACAAAGCTTCTTCAATGGTGTAATTGCTTTTCCAGTGCGCCTGTAGCTCAGGGGCGCCCTTTAAAATGGCCTCTGAAACGCTAGAGTTTGCTGACATGGTCTTCCTGACATCAGTACTACTCTAGCCCAGCTTCGCGATCCACCAACTTGCCTGTTAATCCGACATTCTGAGAGATCATGACAGAGATTCTACCAGGCACATAAATAAGCGGACGAACTGGCATAAATTTTCATTGTATTTCTATAGGCCAAAGGTGCCTAGCCTTTAGGCCTGTCAGATGAAGTTGTTCGCATTCGAAGTCTTCACGAGACTTGAGTGTAATTACTTTATCTATTCAACGAGCCCAGCCGTCAGCCTTCGGGATTTGGCAAACGCTCATACGTGCGAGGTCTTTGGTGAAATATTGAAAAAATGAAGACAGTTCAGAAAATGGCTAAGTCTAGTCGTTTATTCCATCTTGGGAAAGGCGCCTTTCTTTTTGAGGTCTTAGAAGCAGTTTTCTTGCTTCGTCACCTCTAGAGTCTTCTCTCGTAGATCCTTCTGGCTACGCATCAAGACGAACAGTGCTCGAATCGGGCTACCTCAGCTCCAGATATCAGAGGTCAAAGTAGGGTATCTGGTTGACAGTTGTACTTTCGTCAAAATGGTGTCAGTGCACCTATAGCTTAGGGGCGCTTTTACTTTTAAGGCCCTTAATGTACTTTTCAGATGCCTTGCGTATATTCGTTAGATGCGGAATACCTCCAGGCATGCAGTGAGCTTGGTTGCCTATCAGCAAGGTTCACCGTTCATCGACAGCGGCCGTTTGAAGTGTCAGATGGCAGTTTGAAGAAATGGTTAAGTCTAGTACCTGTAAATGAATTTAATCAAGGGCGCCTAATTTTTCAGGTTGTTAAATGATGGATTTTGCAGTGTTGACTCCCAACAGACATTTCTTCCTTGTTCTGCAAGCTTTGTAATGAATATCTCAGCTCAGTCTCAGCATCTCCCGGTCACTCAGAAATCAGTATCGAAGTTGGCCAGTTGTAACTTTGTAGTCAGCTACAAAGTAGGAAGTTAATAAAAAGTGCAATATCTTGAGCAGATGGACGCCTATAAGGTCAAATGATGACTTTTCGGAATCAGTGAAGTTTGCCGGTGAATCCTAAAGCTTCATTTAGTTTGTCAACTGAAGTTAAATAATACTTAATATTTATTTTGCATATTTTGGCATTAAAATGGCGAATTTCTATAATTGGCGCCTTTGCAAATTGCATAATGAATATTTTATTATTGATTTAAATTCGAACTTCAAGACAGTCACAGTTCACTGAAAGGGGGTCCAATCAGAAGCCTTTTATTTTGGTTTAGGTTTTAAATCTTGCAGTAAACAAAATGGTGTGAATTTTCTTTATTTAAGCATGGTGCCATCATTATTCATTCTCACAGCTAAAGAGAAAGGCGTATCTTCAAGGGAAATTCGTAATTTTCAGAGCAAAGGCGAATTCTTCATCAATTTCCAAAGGCGATTTTACCAAACATATCTTTTTGCAGGTTCTAAGTTCACATTTATCAGCAAGTTTGAAGAACAGGGGCGATTTTCACAGAAGAAAGAGCTTATAAAAAACGTCTTTTTCCTCCTTGATTCTCAAATTTCTCTCAGATTCCAATTCGCATGTTCCTGAAATTGGCAAATTCGACAAGTCTAAACATCTGGATTATTTCTGTATAACTTCCTCGAGTTAAAATCGTGCACTTGATTTTTCAGGAATTTTTAACTTCAGAACATCCGTTCTTGAGTTTCTAATTTTCTCAACTGAAAACTCTTTGCACGGTTGAGTAGAGGTTAGATTTTCGCATTTCTGACGTTCTGGGTTGTCTTAGAATCTTTTTCTGGACAAAACCCATATCTCATATTTTTCGGTGAAATTAACTCTTCAAAAGGCTATTTTTAGCTCTCCAAAAATCTTGTCAAAACATAGTCAAGTTCACAGTCAACAGGCTAGTTTTTCAGAATGCAGTACACTCAGCTCGAATACAGGACCAAAACAGTCCTTACTCACTACTTCATCGGGATAGTTGAGACAAATCTTCACAAGGTGCTGCCAGAAGCAGTTCTAGATCCTGTTAAGATCAGAAGTTCGATTATTCAAAACATTCAACAGTTTGGGTTATTGGAGGCCACTTCCATTCCTATCTTCGTTCATTGTATTGAATTCGTGATGTCTTGTACTAAGCATTACAATTCTACTACTCGTGAGATAGTGTCAGTAGATGGACGAGTTATTTGCAGTCTCAAGCCTTTGAACGTTGAAAGAAGTTTTGGTATACCTCAACACCCGAATAGCCTAGTTATTTCTATGGAGCAGTGTGAACAGGCATTCAATGCTGATGTGGACAAGTGCCAAAGTAAAATGGCAGAAAGGTGGTTAAAACAAGCGAAGAACAGATTGCCAAACAATGTGGGTCGTGGTGAATACAAGGATGAGTATGCGATTCTAATCACACTCTTGAATCGTGTCTCAGGTCAATCTCATGCTAATGTTTTCCAACCTTGGATGTATTACATTATTGGTCGCATCATATCTGGGCAGGAGCATTATGACTGGGCATCCTTCATCAACGATGTTATTCACAAGCAGATCACCGATTTCCTAGTTGCTCATGAGTTTCACATGTGTTCTTATCTCGTGTACTTGATCGCTTATCAGGGTCAGTTCCAAGGACTAAACACCGTGGGAATTCTCAGTGTTCAGAAAGTCTATCAGTATTATGATCAGCTTGAGTTCACTAAGGCTGAACGTCATTTCAAGCGTGTTCATGAGGCTTTCTTGACTTATACAGTGAGAAATTTGGACCGGGAGTTGCACGTTCGTATCTCGGCAGTTGTTAGAGCAGCGATGGATGGTTGGGCAGATTGGTTTATTTAGTTCCCGACATACACCTACATCCGAGTATACGGATTTACAGGAAATCCAGCTATGCTTCCACGTTATCCTTCGGATAAGACAGTCCTTATGGAGTTCTTGAGACAGATGTATGATGTTCATCGTCTTTTACGCCGTAGGCACAGACCATCTATCAATTTTCCTTTTCAGTTTCGAATGTATTGGTGCAAGATGACAGTTGATGCCAAAGTTGCAGGGCAGGAGCTCGAGAAATATCATCTTAAGTATCTTGTTGAGGCACGTGCCTGTGATCTTTCAGGTCATTACACAACTCACCTTGCTGGACGCGCATTTCATGAACCTTCTATGGAGGATTATTGGGCAAATTGCGCAGATGACTTCGAGGTTCGCAGACGTAGTTATGGTCGTTTCTCTCTCTCACAGATTTCTGTTTTCTTGTCAGAAGATGTGGGAGGTTTATCAGATGATGAGGGAGAAATTCTTCCTCAGTTTTTTAGAGAGCAGGTCGACACACAGCCGCTGCTAGCAGTTGATTGGTACGCCAAGCAGTACGCAACAATAAAAGAGAGGTCAAGTAGAGTTATTCAAAATAGTACACTTTACCTCGACAGCAAGAAGACCAGGAGGGTAAGTGTTCCTAGAGCAGAGCCGCCAGTAGTGGTGAATCCTTCACTACCTTCCTCGTTAAAACCTAAACAGAAGAAGAGTAACCCTTCTAAGAAAAGTCAAGCGCCCAACAATTCAAAAGGCAAGGCGCTTGCCACTGATACACACACGGAGCTTGACAAACAGCCTATCACAGAACCAGTTCAGAGGCCAGTTCAGAGTCCGCCAATGCCTGAGGTTCAACCTCAAGTTCCTACACCAGTTCCGGAGCAATCACCAACTCCAATTCATATTGAATTGGATTTAGACTCCCCATCTCGCAGCAACGCCTCTACATATTCACTCTCATCACAGCCTCCTGTCGTAAGTACAAACCCTTCCAGTAGCATTAGCCGAGATCAGTCTTGGATTGAAAATCAACTGAGAAGGAAGAGGAGGCCGCCATCCTATGTCCTTAGTCATTCAGATTTTGATCAGGTTTACCAGGATGCGCCAGACAAGAGGATCAAGAACATGGTCCACGTTGAGAGAAATACTAACATGGAGATCGTCGTCAAGACTGCTATACCTCCATAGGTAAAGAGCTTGGATGAGTTGGAATCTCAAGACTTTGAGGTTATCACAGTCAACGTTGGTCGTAGCACACGCCAGACTCAGGTTGATCTGCTACAGGTTGCTACAGACAGTGCCAGGGATAGAATGCTGAAGGACGGAGAAGATAAGGTAGCCCTCAAGGCTGAAATCAAATAGCTTCGTCAGTATATTTCTAGCCTTGTACACAGGTCAGATGTCATTACTACACTCCCGCCGATGCTTGAGCCTCCAGCAGAACAAGGTCAACTTAATCACTTAGTTGCATATGGCAAGCGTTTGGATGAGTGGGAGGAGGAGTTCGTTGCTAGAGGCCGTGCTATGCTCACAGAGTTATATCAGTTGCGGTACAATGCACGAGAGCTCTGTCTACGTCTTTAGGATGAGGAGCAAGACATGGCAATTAAAAGACCCCGGGATGAGATTATGATTGCTCACCTGAGTATGGCATATGAATCAGTGACAGATGCAGAGGACAAAGAGGCTATCTACTCTTGGAAAACACAGTTGGTTTTCAAGGCAAAGATAGAGGAGACTATGGCGTCAGAGTTGGCTGAGAGTAGAGAGCACGTTACTAGTGTACTCCGGTTTGTGAGGACCTTAGTATCTCGCTTACCGTGTCAATATCAGATTGAGGGTGGTGCGTATGTTGAGCTTATTGACGTTTAGTCAGAGCTCATAGCACTCACTCATAATATTTTCAGTGGGGAGACCGTTGGCTGTAAGATTAATTAGCTTACAGTCATGTCGGCGTTGTACGATGAAGTAACAAGGAGTAGGGGCGAACTTCAGTCCCAGATCACAGTTGGTGAGGACATGCTGCGCAGGCATAGCATTCTTCGATAGAGTATCAGAGCTCCAGATAGTGATGCAGTTAACAATCTCGTTGAGGGATTGGTTGCTCGAGATCACGATCAGTAGACTTCAGTTCCCACCTCTCAGAATAGACATTACACATAGGAGTTAAACTTGGCATTATCTTTTCAAGTTAACTCGTTGTTGTAATGTCCCCGTTTTTAGCACTTCACTTTTCAGTGATTGATAGCCTATTCCCAGTGTGTTGTTGGCTAGTCAGTGGCAAAACTAGGGTTTCGCATTTTGGAGGATGCTTTTGCTCGAGGTTGGTTGTTTTAATGGCGGATTCTTTCTGGGTTTTCAGAGAGCTTCGCAGTGGTATGTTTTTCTTGGCTTTCCGAGCACTTTCTGGAATTTACTATTTTTAGTAAATTCTATTTCTGGTAGTGGTCTTGTTGGTTTCGGCACAGTTGGCTTTCTACTTCAGAGTGATCAGTTGGCTTACTCATTTTTGGCTTTGGGGCACAATTGGAGAGATAAGTCGAATTATTTCAATTAAGTCATGTTTTAATGTTATATTTTAACATTGACCCCCTTGGCCTAGCAACTTCACTTTAAGTTGTTTTTAAAAGATGTTCTTTTTGGGTGGCACTTCATTGAAGGAAACTAATTATATTTCTTATAAAGAAGTTTAATTCAAGCATAAATTGGACGCCAACTTCAAGGAAGAAATAAAGTGATATTAAAAGTCAAAGTTGTGCTTGGGAAAGTGGGACGCCACCTATTGGAGAATTAGGGTTTGATTCAAAAAAGAAGATTAGGGTTTCGAGACGGGTCAACTGGAAATTATAAAAGGAAGCCATTGGTTCTCTTTGAATTATCTTTTGTCTACAGGAATGTTATGCTGCCAGATTGGCTTTGGGATTGCTTCGAGGAATGAAGGCCTCCTAGCTTGGCTCTTCTTCTTGCTTGAAAAACAGCAACTAGTTGAGAGGTTTGAGTGTTATTGATTTGTTTTTTCAGTTATAGTTGGTTTCCTATCCTTCGTAGTTGAGTTTTATCATTTCCTATCAATTCCAGAGTTGCTGGTCATGACTGCTGAATGTATATTTCTGCTCACAAGTCTCAAATCTTAAACATTCTCATTCTGGGTATTGTCTCATTGTGTTTCCCTGTTGGAGGCGCCCCTTCATGAATATTTGCAGATTTTAATATGAAGTTTATGATTTTATAATCCAAATTCGTCATTCCTTGAAGGCCGTACTTTTTGGAGTGCCTTGGGATTCGTGTCAGTAATTAATAACCACTTTTAGATGCCATTTCTTATTACTAAGTTAGGCACCATCATTTTGAAGGTCTATTGCATCAAATTTGAGATCATTTGGGTGAGAAATGAGAGAGTTATGAGCATATTGCTAGGGATCTGTGTTGCTGCTTATGATATTCATGTTGCTGGTCTGTCAGATCAGATTTGAGAAATCTGCATATTTCTTCTTGGATTAGCATCAGGAAGTTTTAAAGGCCTTATGAAAAACATCTTTGTTATTGCAGCAATTTGAAGAGCTCTAATTCCTTGATCTTGCAGGCATTCTATTGCTTATTGTAAGCTGAACAGTAGTACTGTCAGCAGTTCTCTAATCTTTCTCATCATGTTTTGAATGATTACTTTACATTCTGAATTGCCTTGTAATATCTTACATCTCCGCCCTATGGTAGCTCCTTTCCCACTCCGGGTTAGAAAGCACATTCTGGGTGTCGAGTACTTTCAGCATTCTAGCTTATTTCCCTTAATCGCATCGTAATTCTTAGCATCTCCGTCATATGGTAGCTCCCATTCCATCTCGGTTTGGAAAGCACATTCTTGACGTCGAGTCATTTTCAGTTTATTAGATGATAGGGATCCTCTGACCATATGCCCGTCGTTCGCCGACGCATTCTTGGTTAGAGTTTTTGTATAAGCATTTCAATTCAGATCCTCTAACCAATGCTCACACCTTGCCCACATCGGGATCCTGGTGTACATTCTGGTTAGAGTTGTTTCAGCATCGTTTTGGTTTAGAGCTAACCTTAATGGGTGCATATTGTTTGTAACTTGCAATTGAAAAAGTTGAAAAAAATTGGCTTGGAATATTTCAGTTGTCTTACCTCATGCATATCTATTCTAAGATCAGCTTTATTTATTTGGAGTTTTATTTAGGGTTTTACGTTAACTGATGGTAGTGTTCCAGTTAACATGCTTTCAATAAGGACGTGCATGCTTGCACAATTGTCCATTTTTAGATTAGATGTTTCGGTTAACTGATGGTAGTTTTCTAGTTAACTGTATAGTTTGCTTTATTAGGGTTTAGCAATAAATCTTGCATGCATTGCAAGAACTGTAGTTGACTCAAGGTGATTTAGGGTTCCCTACACCTTTGATGTCTATAAATAAGAGCTTTTGCTCATTTGTACATAACTTTTGCACGAGAGAGAAATATATGCTGTGCCTACCTTGCCTTCAATATTGCTCATTCTGTATCTGTTCATGCGTTTTTGCTGTTATAATGAATTGTTATGCCACATGGGTTTCATGCAATTATAATGGTGAATTCTTTCCTTAGTTAGATAAATCTGTTTTGTGTTCAATAAACTTGTTCAGATTGAGATGATAGTTGTGCCACCTTGCCTTCAAGTAGAGAATCTGTACTTGGTTATCGTGTGATGTGTGTGAATAATAAACTTATTCAAATTGAGCTGATAGATGTGCCACCTTGCCTTCAAGTTGAGAATCTGTATTCAATTTATCGTATAATTCTTGTTTCCAATAAACTTGTTTAGATTGAGCTGATAGATGTGCCACCTTGCCTTCAAGTTGAGAATCTATACTTGTTTATCGTCAGATAGTCATCCTTGCTCCATTTCCTCATGCTCTGTTTTCTTGAGGAAACTGGATAGATTTTAAGTAATTAAGCCTAGTTGTAGTTAGTAGTCTGCGAAACCAAAAAATACTTAGTTGCAACGTATAGAGTTTTCTTGAAAGCCTTGTACCTCTACAGCTGAGACAAAAAGACAGGAGATAGTTTAGATTACTTTTCCCTTTCCAAGCATTTTTATTAAAGCACAACGAGGGAGCTTCCCCTCCTAATTTGAAGAGCACTCATTGCGTAGTGTGCATAGTTGTCCGTACCAATTCTTACTCCAGAGGTGCTAGTTGTTATGCCAACATAACTTAAGTCAATAGTGCTCACTTTTATAAATAGTGTTTTCAATGTTAAAATTATAAATATCACGTGAAGAAGTTCGACCCTCTTCATGCATGAGTTATTTTGGCTTCATTGACTTGGGAGTTTGGCTTTGGAGGAAGAGGGAGGCTAGGGTTTCCTGATTTCTTGCAGTGGGTAAGCTTGGGGGAGGCTTTGTTCTTCGCATTTGAGCTGCTTGAGGGTGTGAAACACCACCTTAAGGTTGCTCGTCAGTTTTTGGTTGCTTCATTTTGGAGACGAAAGTTGCTGTTTGCAGGTTATTCGAGCATTTTCTGAGTGGGGTTTGGTTTCCATATACTCCAATCACATTAGCATGGGAGCTGCTTGCTTTTTGAAGCATTTTGGGGCTGTTTTGAAGATCTACAGCCAGCCGCCTTCTCTTGAGGGTTTCATCAGCACAAAGAAAGGAAAACACCTATCTTGAGTGGCTGCAACTTCACCAAAATGGGGCGCCCTTGCCCTAGGAAGCCTTCCAATTTGGATTTTGGTGGGAGAAGTTCATATTTCAGCTGGTGTGAGCAATTTAGTGGGGTTTGGTACTGTAGCAAGTTACTATTCACAGTGTTATAAGGTTGTAAGTTAAAGTTTAGTATAAGATATATTTAGTTTTTAATCAGATGTAAGTTACATGTTGTATGCAACTTATTATGTAATGAAGAAGTCATATTTGACCACTAAATTGAGCAATGAAATCAAGGTTGTTTCAATAGTTTAGTATTTGAAGTTTTCATGTATATGCTTGTTGGTACTTTTAGCATTATTGGCATCAAACTCAAAAACAGAAAAAAAGAAGAAATACAAACCCAAAACAAAAAAATCAGACCTACAAAACACTGTGAAAACAAATCAGCAGAGTGGTGGAACATTACGGTGGTATCAGAGCCTTGATCTTGCCATCCTAGAGGGTTAAAATTTCACATAAGAGGTCATACTAGGTACTACACTCACAAAAGGGCAGAGCAAGTGGACAATTGGCAAGAGGATAACCCGTTTGAAGATATACCAGTTGCAGAAATTGGTGACAGGGAAGAAGAAGGTCTGCCAAGAAACGAAAGAAGAAATGAGGAAAACAATGAAGATAGAGATGGTAGAGAGCTTTTTGAGCGGATGACTCGAGCTTTCGAAGGGTTCACAGCGACAATGCAGCAGTTTGTCTCGCAGATACAGCGGAACAGGGTTGCAGAGGATAACAGGAGTGTGGTTGGGACACCTAGGGCACATCGTGCTCCTTCACGAACTACAGATAGACCTACATGTTCTACCTTTTTGAGGGATGAATCAGAAGAGGGTAATGCAGAAGAAGAGAGAGAGGAAATATTTGTAGATACTCTCATGGCCGCTAATGACGAATGGGAATTGTTAACACCTCAGGTGAGAGAATGCATAAGCTTTGATAGATTTCTGAGTCAAAGAAGAGAGTATTACAGAGAAAGACCGCCCCAGAGACCAAGAGGACAAAACAAAGATCAACATAGTGACCTTAAGCATGCCACCAACAAACTCACTTTACCTACATTTGATGGATGTGGGACGGTTACAGCTCAGTCTTGGGTTCATAAGTTGGACACTTTCTTGAGCCTCTGACCTATGGCAGAGACAAATGCAATTAAGTATGCCACTTTACACTTGGAGGGATTAGCTCATGATTGGTGGTATCATGGGATGGTCATGTTGACCGCATCACCTCTTACCAGGAGTTCGTGGATCGATTGGTTGAACATTTCAACAAGAAAGATCCGGAAACGTATTTCAGAGACCTAGCTCAACTCAAGCAAATTGGGAGTTTGGAGTGATATATAGGTGATTTTTAGCGGTTTTCAGTTATGGTTCCCAACATATCAGAAAGAAGATTAGTTGTATTATTCATCGAAGGTCTATCGGAACCATTGAGAGGTTGGATCAAAGCTTTTGATCCCTCGACCCTATAGGAGGCTATGAAAAAAGCTAGAAGCATGGAACTTGCAGCTCCGCAAAGTAAGTTCTCATCTAAAGCATCATCTTCATATAGGGACGAAAAATCATTCTCTAAGAAGGAAAACTCAGATTTCAAAGGGAAATCAGCAGCCGCGTTAGACAAAGAGACCATTGACGACTTGCGCAAGAAGAAGTTGTGCTTCTATTGCAAAGGACCCTATGATGCAAACCACGACTGTCCTTTGAGGCCTAAGGGAAAGGCTAACCGAATAATGTGGGCATTTTATGAGGACTTTGAATCTGAAAAATCAGACCAGCACACTGAGCATGAGGAATCCGAGGTGCAAAAATTTGAAAACGAGGTTGAAAATGACATTGAAATGGAGGAGGAAGTAAAGCTTCAAGAAGCACGTCTCACTAGTATACAGCGAGAGGGCTCTTTCAGAATCCGAGGGGTCCTAGCTGGGAAAAAGATCATTGCCTTATTAGATACAGGCGCCACGCATAATTTCATTGATGCAAGGTTGGTTGAAAGGCGTGGAATTCAGACGAAAGAATTTGATGGTATAAGAGTGAAGGTTGCGGATGGCTACACTCTTAACTGTGATAGAATGATTCCAGATCTTCCCATGCAACTAAACAATTACAACTTTAAGGAAGATTTCTACGTGGTGAATATGGGAGATACTGATATGGTTCTAGGGATGAAATGGCTTCATGACATTGGAGAGTTTACCCTTAACTTTCGTGATATAGAGATGAGATTTAAGGTGGACAGGAGGAATCATGTGTTGAAAGCCATCAAAGATAGCAATTTCATAATGATATCTCTCAGTAGAATGAAGAGACTCATGCGGCACGACATGATCGAGTGGGCAGTTGAGTGTATGTTGATGCCATCACAAGAGGAGCAGCAAACCCCAGTTTATCATCCTAACATACAAGAGTTGAGGATTAAACACGCTAAGGTGTTCAGTGAGATTCCACCTGGTAGACCACTAGACCGTGGTATTGAGCACATCGTTGAGTTAGAGGAGGGCACTAAACCCGTGATTGTCACACCTTACAGGCATCCTAAGCAACTTAAGCATGATATAGAAAAAACTATTAAGGAGCTGCTTGCCATGGGACATATCAGGCCTAGCAAGTCACCATTCGCCTCATCCGTTGTCTTAGTGAAGAAAAAGGATGGTATCTTGCGGATGTGCATTGATTACAGATTGTTGAATAAAAGGACAATCAAAAACAGGTATCCTATTCCCCGGATTGATGAGCCGATAGATGAGCTACATGGTGCCCGTTGTTTTTCAAAAATAGACTTGAGATCGGGGTATCATGAGATTCGTGTGAGGGAACAAGACATTGAGAAAACAGCCTTCCATTGCCATTGTGGACACTTTGAGTTTGTGGTTATGCCATTTCAGCTGACCAATGCACCCACTATGTTTCAGTCCACTATGAATAGGGTCTTCCAGTGACAACTGAAGAGGTTCGTACTTGTTTTCTTTGATGACATCTTGGTATATAGCAAGGCTTGGGATGAGCATTTTGCCCATTTGGATACGGTACTGGGTATTCTGGGTAGGGAGTCCTTGTATGCCAAGGAATCAAAATGTGATCTGGGTATGACAGAGTAAATGTACTTGGGCCATATTATCAGCGCAGAGAGTGTGTGTATGGATCCCGACAAGGTCAAAGCTATTGTTGAGTGGCCAACTCCCGAGGATCTTACTCAACTTCAAGGATTTTTGGGCTTGTGTGGTTTCTACCTGTTGATGTGTTTTTCGTGACCGCACCAACGCAGAATAAAGTCGCCAACGGCTACCCTATTCTCTCTTGATCAAAGTATCCAGCATGCTAAGATTGCGAGAGAGTTCGTGCATTCAACTCCAAGGTTCTTTCAGTGCGAATAGGCTCAGTTGGCTCGATGTGATTCGCTGGTATTTCAAGGGGACTTACGGAATTGTTCAACAGTAGAGGAAGGGGTTCCACAATTCAACAGATTTACCAATGAAGCACGGGTTTCCTATTCTAACCAGAAAGTACTGAATTTAAAGTGGTGCAAGGTTTAGAGAGTTTAAATCTATTCTAAGTGTGGGATATGGAGCTCAACTTCAGCAAACTTCAACCGGACTTCGCTTTGCCTCGCTTCGGACAACTTCCACGGAGTCGGTGCAATATTCAAGGGAGATGACTAAAGATGTTCAAACCACCACTTGACATGAAGATACCATCACAACGACGCATACCATCATTCAAACTGTGATTGAAGTTAGGCCCACAACGTTTCCAGTTGACCACACAAGGCGAACACACCATCTGTGAGCCCGCTAGTGGTATGGATAAGCGAAGCTTGCTTAGATCAAACACTACATTCCACGGTTAACATCTATTTGCATGGAATGAAAATTATACTACTTTGAACTATTTTATGCTACCATTTGAATCGGAAGGACGAAGAAACCTTGCTAGCTACTCACAACAAAGACGAAATTCACCATCAATGAAAAACTCTTTTATTGAGAGAGTGTTCACAATAATTTCTTACAAAGTTTTCAAAGGGAAAACTTTACCTCTTCTTCAAACTACACTATCAATCTATACTAAGTTACTCCTAAGTTGTCCCTCTACTCTATGTCTACTGTCTAACTTAATGTCTATTCTAATTTCTAATGAATTACAAATGAGGGGGACTCCCCCTTTTATAGTTGGCCAAGTCCAACGGACGGCTCAGATTACAATCGGTTGGGTGGCCCAGATTGTGCCACCTTAGCCCTAAACAAGATTCACCCTAAAAACCGCCACCAAGAGGGGTGGGGTAATAAATGAGCCATTAATGTCAACTACCCTTCTAGAAGATTCCAATCCAGAGACGCGTTCACACTGCTCTTGATCTTCTTCTTGACGTTGTTCTTCAACTTTGCTCGAGTTTCCATTCTTTTCTCCATCTTGAGTTTTGAAAACGTTTCTTCTCTGTCACTAAGTCTCAACACTTAGCCATTTTCTTGCAACTTTTCTTCCTTCGAGGTTGAAATGTCATCTTGAATCACTTAAGTCATCACCGCTTGGTCTCAACGTTCCTCCTACAAAATCAAGCAAGAAGAAGAGTATTAGAACACTTTATAATATAAACTCAACTTACCAGGATTTTCATGTTTTGATCTCCAAGGGTTCATCGTTTTTTTCTAACAAACTTCTTGTTCAAATTCTTCATGCCTTAGCCAATTTTCCAACCCATCTTGCATTTTGCCTAGCGCACTTCACTTTGATATTTCATCCGACTCAGGTCCGAGAAAAATGCTTTCATCTGGAATTAGGTCAAAAATTATCTAGGCATCCAACTTCAAATTCATCCGCCACAACACTTTATTTCAACAACACACTTATTCCTTGCCTTAGAAATTTTTTAGATTTTCCTTAGGAAATTCACCAACCTGGTACCCATTTAAAATCTTTACCTCGGAACCCTTGGCAAGCTGTGGAAGACCTTAAAATCCATTCCTCATCGATAATCTTCAATACCCAGAAGAAAATTTCTTTCAGAACTTGTCGAATTCATGGGTATACAACGAACAAGTTCATTTAATTTTTTTGAATTTTGAACCTTGGAAAAAACAATTTTATTTCCGTTCTTCACATCTGTGAGTATTTCTTGTTGCTCTGACTTGAAAATATTTTATCAACCTGTGCAGTTGGCATCCCCTGACTTCATCTCTGGAAAATTTATTCGTGCTTCAAGAAGAATTTCACCACCTTTAAGGTCTAGGCGTATTTTCTAAGGAAGAAAATACTTTGCCTTAGAAAATTTTTGAATCACTTGGCATTTTGAAAAATTTTCCCTTAGAAAATTCTTAAATTTCACCTTCAATCATCTTCCTGCGGTGAGAAATTTTTTATCAATTCACTTGGAAAATTTGTCTTGAGCATATTTTATTTGCCTTCATCCTCACTTCACCTGGCATGGCGCATTTAACATAGGCAAGAAGACTTATACTTTCAACACCTAGTATATTTATTCATATTCACCTTAAGCGCACCCCACACCTAGAAGAGAATATTTCACATTTCAACGCCATAGTCATTTTATCTTTTCCATTTCACCTTGTTTACCACTTTTCACTCCACACTTTACTTTTTTTCATGGCGCATTTGGGCATATGAGAAGAATGGGTGCATTTTGCATGGTGAGGTGGATGAAACTTCTTCAAATGCCTTTGACTTGTTGACTTGTTTGTTGCATGGGCGCATTTGAGAGGGAGAGGAGAATAAAGCTTTTTCCAACGCCTCCTTTGTGACCCTTCAACTTCCTCATTTTTGTCTTTACATGCCCTCACTTGGGCGCATTTTGGCATGAGAGGAGGACGAAACACTTTTGACTTGTTGACTTCTTTTGTGGGCGCATATTACACTTGCTAGAGGATGGGCGCATTTTGCCATAGGAGGAGGATAAGCATCAACACCTAGAATATTTTGAACATGCTTTGACTTGAGAGGTGGGCGCATTTCCTATGGGGTGAAGGATAATATCTTTGGCCTCTTAGACTAGCTTGTAACATGGGCGCATTTTGATGGGTGAGGAGGACAAAGCTATGCCTTAGAATTTTTTTAAACTTTCTCCTTGAGGGTGGGTGCATTTTGCCTAGGCAGGTGGATATTTCTCATACTTAGAAAATTTCTAACTTTCACCAGCTCTTCCTTGGGCGCATTTTAGCTAGGCAGGAGGATTTTCTCAGACTTAGTAATTTTTTCATCACATGCAGGAGATGAGGGCGCATTTAGGGGGGTCTACAGGATGAGATCAACACTTAGAAAATTTCTTGATGCCTCTACCACCTTGGGCGCATTTCCTAGGTGTTGCAGGATGAAATTCATGCCTTAACCATTTTTCCTGACCTCTGCCAGCTTCTCCATGCCTGCTATTTATAGTAAGTCCTTCAATTCTTGCATCTCTAAAGCTCAGAATGATTTGAAATTTTGAACGCTGGATCTTCACGACTTCATCAACCTATTGACACTGACATTTCGGGTTGGCCTGCTATTTTTAGCCCATTTCTGAAGGTGGTTTTCTATTTATAGTAACTGCCTGCTTCTGACATCTCCACAACTCCGTTTGAATTGAAATTCGAATGATGCGCTCCTCACCACATGACCTACCTGTTGACACTGGGGCATGCGGCCGATTTGCTATTTTTAGCCTGTTTCCAAAATGACTTACTATAAATAGTAAGTGCTCTGTTTGTCTTCAAATTTTACCAGCAGATAGCCTGGAAGACACTGATCGCGGTGGTATACACCGGTTTTCGAAAATTCTGACTTTTTACCACTCTTTTCGGGCCCTGAAGCTGGAAACCCTAATTTGTTGCATGCATATCAAATGATCTCGTTTGTTCTCGTTTGTTGTATTGCGATCATTTCGTGATTTTGAAAGCTGTCGGGATGCACACTGCTAAAAATGGTAAGTTCCTAAATGAGTGACCATCTCCGGTTTGCATGTCACGTCACTGTGAAGCTCTCGAAAAACCCATAAGGAATATGCAGACATGCAAAGAAAACCTGACATGCAAACCCTAAAAATAACCCTGGAAGGTTGAACTCTGAAAGTCGTTATCTCATTTTGCATGTTGCACCATCGCAAAGGTTTCAAAAACCCAGAAGGAATCTCCAGACATGCTGAAAAATTCTGCATCCAAGCCCTGGAATCTGCTCCGAAAGCTGAACTGCTAAAAATAGTAAGTTGTGTTTCAGCTCAAATTTTGCACACGAGTAGCTTGATGTGTTTTGAATGCAGTGTGACTGTTGGAATTTCAAAAATGCTGAAAGATTGCCTGTAATCACACTTTTACTAAAATAGTAAGTTGTCGGAATCTGATGAAAATTTGCTGAGAGCCTGCTGAAAGCACACTGACAACAGTATTAGTCTTTATTTTCAATATATTTACCTCGCTTGACCACAAATTGGTTGGAAAGTTGAAAAACCTAATTTTACCGACTTGGCCAAAATCTCACATTAGACGGGTACACCTCGAAAGACAGACAGCAGAAAAGGGATAGAAAGAGAGAGAGAGACAACAGGAAAACTAACTAAAATCAAGCCAAAAGTTCGAGATGAAGCAAAAATTAGGGGGGGTCCCCATTTGCAATGGGGCGATGTGTGAAAAAGGTCACAACACTACCGCCGATTTTTCAGTGGGTATTCACGCCATGTCGCGCCACTTATAGACCTGACAAAGAAAGGTGCATTCATTTGGACTCCTGAGGCACATGAGTGTTTTGAGAAGTTCAAGCAATTGATTACTTCGTGTCCTGTCCTTGCATTACCAGATTTCACTAGACCCTTTGAGCTTCAGTGTGATGCCTCAGGTGAAGGTATTAGTGCAGTCCTCATGCAGGACAAGCATCCGATAGCTTTTGAGAGTCGGAAGTTCAGAGGACCAGAGAGGAGCTACAACATTTATGACAAGGAGATGTTGGCCATCATGCATGCATTGGCCAAATTTAGGCAGTACCTTGTGGGCAGCAAATTTTGTGTTAAGACCGATCATAACAGTTTGAGGCATTTCTTAGGGCAGCGAGATCTCAATGATTGTTAGCAGAAGTGGGTTGGTAAGTTGCAATCATATGACTTTGACATTGTGTATGTCTAAGGAACTCAGAACGTTGTTGTTGATGCCTTATCTCGCCGACCACATTTGAGCTCCATGGTCGAGATTTCAGAGAACTAGAGATATTTGATTTCAGCAGAGTATGCCAAAGACTCTTGGGCTTCTGGCATTGTTGAGGTTTCAGTGTAGGATAGCCAATATTCAGTTGTAAATGATCTTATCGTTTACAAAGGGAGGATTTTTTTGACCCCAGGATTAGAGATGAACATAGTATTGAGGGCCTTTCATGATGCACCTGTGGCTGGACATTCGGGGTATTTCGAAACTTACAGGGAGGTTCGGGAATGTTTCACTTGGAAAGGACTCAAGTCAAATGTCCTTCGATATGTCAGAGAGTGTCCTGTTTGTCAGCAAAATAAATAGGAGCACACCTATCCTGCTGGGTTACTTCAGCCACTTCCAATTCCTGATAGGAAGTGGGAATGCTTGTCGATGGATTTCATTACGGGCTTGCCGAAAGCCCAGGGTAGACACTGTAACTATGTAGTTGTTGATCGCCTCACCAAGTATGCTCATTTCTTTCCGATAGCAGCTACATATTTAGCTACACAGGTAGCAGAGTTGTTTTTCCGTGAGGGGTTCAGGTTGCATGGGCTACCCCGTAGCATCGTCAGCGACAAGGATAGTCGGTTCTTGAGCCACTTCTAGCAGGAGCTATTCAAGCTTTGTGGGACCGAGCTTACCCCGAGCACTAGCTACCACCCGCAGACTGATGGTCAGACGGAGACTGTAAATAAGTGGGTGCAAGGATACCTTCGAAACTATATAGCGGGGCAAAAAAGGGGTGGGTGAAGTGGATTCACCTTTGTGAGTACTATTACAACTCCACTCACCACATGTCGATTCAGATGTCCCCATTCATGGCCTTATATGGGTATGAGGCGCCCAACTTTCTTGATTTATTGTTGAGTGACAGTAGAGTGCCCAGTGCTAGGGATCTTTTACAGGAGAACCAGGATATTATGAGAGCTCTCCGTGAGAACATTCAGAAGGCACACAATCAGCAAAAGTAGTATGTGGAGCAGAGGAGAGTTGAGCGTTCTTTCGAGGTTGGGGATATGGTGTATCTAATGTTGCAGCCCTATCACCAGTCTACTCTCAGGAAGAGTGGTGCAGAGAAACTCAGGCCACGGTACTACGGACCCTTCAGGATCATCAGACGGGTTGGCGAGGTGGCTTATGAGTTGGACTTACCGGAAAATAGCAAGGTACACAATGTATTTCATGTGTCACGCCTCAAGAAGGCATTAGGACATCGTGTTGTTCCTTCCACAACTTTACCACCCCTAGATGATGAGGGGAAATTGATTCTGGTACTTGAGGCCATCTTAGATGTCAGAGAGAGAGTTGCGGAGATGGGTCATCATGGAATATCTAATGAAATGGAAGGAATTACCGGTTGAGGACGCTACATGGGAGAGCAAGGACATATTACAGCATCCGGAGTTGAGATTGCTTCGGGACAAGCAATTTCAGGGAGAGCGAACTATAATGTCCTCGTCTAGCTTGTCTTCCGAAAAATCAATGGATTAGCCTATCATGTCAACCCTCATAGGCTAATGGTTCTGGATAGAGGGTCACTTGAACAGGTACTTGGTCGTCAAATTGCAGTGTTGATCTCCGGAGTATGGTGGCAGGGTGAATTGTTGCGTTTGGCATGATACTTGTGCTTAAATTTATGATACTCATCTTATATTTTACCATCTTTGACCTAGGGACCATGTGTCTTTAAAATGAAGGGTCACTTTATATTTTTTTAGTTACTATTCATTCATAAAGTGAAAAAGTTATAACTTAAGTGAATAGTGCTCACTTTTATGAATAGTGTTTTCAATGTTAAAATTATAAATATCATGTGAAGAAGTTCGACCCTCTTCATGCATGAGTTATTTTGGCTTCATTGACTTGGGAGTTTGGCTTTGGAGGAAGAGGGAGGCTAGGGTTTCCTGATTTCTTGCAGTGGGTAAGCCTAGGGGGGCTTTGTTCTTCGCATTTAAGCTGCTTGAGGGTGTGAAACACCACCTTAAGGTTGCTGGTCAGTTTTTGGTTGCTTCATTTTGGAGACAAAAGTTGTTGTTTGCAGGTTATTCGAGCATTTTCTGAGTGGGGTTTGGCTGCCATAGACTCCAATCACATTAGCACGGGAGCTGCTTGCTTTTTGAAGCATTTTGGGGCTGTTTTGAAGATCTACAGCCAGCCGCCTTCTCTTGAGGGTTTCATCAGCACAAAGAAAGGAAAACACCTATCTTGAGTGGCTGCAACTTCACCAAAAGGGGACGCCCTTGCCCTAGGAAGCCTTCCAATTTGGATTTTGGTGGGAGAAGTTCGTATTTCAGCTAGTGTGAGCAATTTAGTGGGGTTTGGTACTGTAGCAAGTTACTATTCACAGTGTTATAAGGCAATAAGTTAAAGTTTAGTATAAGATATATTTAGTTTTTAATCAAATGTAAGTTATATGTTGTATGCAACTTATTATGTAATGAAGAAGTCATATTTGGCCACTAAATTGAGCAATGAACTCAAGGTTGTTTCAGTAGTTTAGTATTTGAAGTTTTCATGTATATGCTTGTTGGTACTTTTAGCATTATTGGCATCAAACTCAAAAACAGAAAAAAAGAAAAAGAAAAGAAATACAAACCTAAAACAAAAATATCAGACCTACAAAACACAGTGAAAGCAAATCAGCAGAGTGGTGGAACACTACATAATGTATGATAATACATAGCCTTCATCAAAAGTGTGAAGAGTTAAAAAAAGGACAACTTGTATGATAAGATACTATCTTCCTATGCAATCTTTACTATTTTCATTGGTTCTTTATCTTATGTCAAGAATATGGTAAGAAATGTTCAAAAAAATCTACCATTTTGTGTGAATTACCTGTTCTAATGGAAAATAATTTCTAGTTAGAAAACTTTAGACTTTCAATCTCCATAATTCTCATGCAACCAAATATGGAGAGTGCAATATTTTTTTTTTAATTCCAAAACCCTCTGAACTTTTTTGTATTTTGTCATGTGCAGAGGAAGAGGAAGAGATTGAAATGCTTTTGGAAAACTATTTGCAAAGGTTCTTATTCTCACTCCTTCCAATTCTTTTGATTGTATGCATAAAACTTCCTTTTTGAATAATAATATCAGAGTTGGCCTCAAACTATGCGAAAGTTCATGTTTGTGAGCAATTAAGACAAGTGAGAGTACTTACAAGTTCACATTGTATGTTATTGAATTCAGTGTCTATTTTCTCTACATGTCCATCCTCTGAAAATATGTGTAAGTGATTCTTTAGTTACATTGTTTCTTAAAATCAGATGCCAAGAATGATAACTAGATTTCCATCACATGTAATTTCTTTTATATCTCATGTACATACAAAGACTATGCACTAACCATGTATAAAACTCAATGATGATGCATAAAAAATGTAAACTTATGTATATGCAAGGGCCAACAAGAATCAATACAATTCCATGCCTAATTCATGAGTAATGAGTAAAATATAATGTTGTAGATAATGCCCATGTGAAAGATACACATGGATCAAGTAGTAGCTAGAAGGAACATGCTCTTGTGAGTAGCACAAGGCATTATGCAGTTTAATATATTTACTGTAACCTATCCATTCCACTTTTGTGTAATAGCCTAGTGTCACAGTAAACTTAGATATATGACCATGACAATGCTTATATACATAAATTTTCTATTCAAACCATACATATTGATAATCTGGAATTAATTCTTTAACTGGAAGACCAAACCAGAATTCTTTATTGTTGTTGAAAGAAATGGATGCAAATAAGATAAGTATATCAATGAACACAAGTGACCAAAAGTTTGTCAATGGGACTCAACAATACATCAGTTTTATATAGAAAATTCTAGGAAGAGAACATCCTAGGGAAACAAAACAAAGCTATGTTGCAACCTAGGGAAACAAAATAAAGCTATGTTGCAATGTCATGTCCCCGAAATCGTGACACTAAAATACCGAGATACCTATTAAAATATTGACCATTTGATATTATGATAATTACAATTGTCAAGGACAATATTGTAATTATAAGTATTCAATTACAAATACTGAAATATAGACATTAATACTTTAAATATGATAATTGTTGTGACCTTTTTCACACATTGCCCCATTGCAAATGGGGACCCCCTAATTTTTGCTTCATTCCGAACTTTTGGCTTGATTTTAGTTAGTTTTCCTGTTGTCGTCTCTCTTTTCTATTGTCTGTCTTTCCGGGGTTGTGCCCGCCATTGAACCTTAACGTGAAATTTTGGCCAAGTCTAAAAATTAGGGTTTTGAACTTTCCAATCAATCTGAAGTTAAATGAGATGAATAAATTGAAATCTGAGACTGGCATTGCTGTCAGTATGCTTCCAACAGGCCCTCACTGAAATTTCATCAGATTCTGGCAACTTACTATTTTTAGTAAGTGTGCAATTCAGGGCGTTTCCTCAGCATTTTTGAAGTTTCAACGGTCATGCTGCATCCAAAGCACATTAGGCTGCTCACTGGCAAAATTTGAGTTGAAACAGAAAACTTGCTATTTTTAGTAGTCCAGCTTCCGAAGCCAATTTCAGGGCTTAGATGCAGAGTTTTTCAACGCATGTCTGGAGATTCCTTCTGGGTTTTCAAAGACCTTCGTAGTGGTGTGACATGCAAAGCAAGATAACGACTTTCAAAGTTCAGCCTTCGGAGGCTATTTTTAGGGTTTGCATGTCAGGGTTTTCTTTGCATGTCTGCATATTCTTTATGGGTTTTTCGAGAGCTTCGCAGTGATGTGACATGCAAACGGAGATGATCACTTCTTCAGGAACTTACTATTTTTAGCAGATGCATCCCGACAACCACTTCCCAGCACTTCAGAATCACGAACTGATTGCAATGCAACATAAACGAGAACAAATAGAGGTCATTTGATACACATACAAGATCAATTAGGGTTTCCAACTTCGGGACCCAAAAAAGAGGCGTATAAAGTCAGAATTTTCGAAAACTGGTGTATACCACCGCGATCAGCATCTTTCAAGCTACCCACCGGTAAAATTTGAAGGAAAACGGAGCACTTACTATTTATAGTAAGTCATTTCAGAAACAGACTAAAAATAGCAAGTCAGCAACAGGCGCCAATGTCAACAAGCAAGTCACATGGTGAGGAGCACGTCATTCGAATTTCAAGTCAAACGGAGTTGTGGAAGTCATGAAACTAAGCAAGTGCTATAAATAGTAAACCACCCCCCAGAAACATGCTAAAAATAGCAGGTCAGCGCGAAGCGTTAGTATGAACAAGTCAAGCAGGTGATGAAGACCCCATGGCGCGAATTTCAAGATGAACGGAGTTGCAGAGAACGGAAAATCAAACACTTACTATTTTTAGCAGGCCGGTGCAGGGAATTAGGGTTTCCTAAATTCAAGGGCAAACGCGACAATCATACAAATGCTGCATCCAACCATGATCACCACACTTTAGGCAATCGGCACGCAAAATTTGAAGGCATTCTGAGCAATTGCTATTTTTAGTAAGTTGCTAAAAATAGCAAGTATAGACAGATATCAGGCACCAGCAATTCAGTCGCATCCTGATATTCGAGATAAAGTAAAAATCCAGCTTTTTGGAGCCAAAAATCAGCTTAAAATGTGAAATTTGGGAAACTTTCTAAAAATAGAAATTAGGGCAAACCAGGGCTAGCACGAACAAATCATTCTGAGTCAGACGAAACTATAAAGAGTTCACTAAGCCTGAGAAATTTCAAGTCCAGCTAGTGAATTTGCCTTAAGAAGCTGAAACTTTGCTAAGGCATGAAAAATGGAAGCTCCCCCCCTAAGATGCGCCTTGCCTTGCCTGGAGAGATTGAAATTTGTTTAAGTCATCAAAATTTGAAGCACACCCCCCCTGCATGCGCCATGAGAGGGAGGAGTTGAGAAGGTAAGAATTTTGACTAAGGCAAGTAAAATGAAAGTAGAGGGTCTTATTTGCGCCCAAGGTAAAGAAAAGGCCTTGAAAAATTTCTAAGTACTCAAAAGTGGAAGTAGCCCTTGCTAAATACGCCCATGCTGCAAGGAGGTCAAAGGGTCAACATGTTTCATCCACTTGCACATGCCAAATGCGCCCTCATCTCAAGATAGAATGTGAAGAAAAATTCTAAGTGTAGAAACTCATAGCTCACCCCTCCAAATGCGCCCATCATGAAGGGAGGAGTTGATAAAAATTCTAAGTCATTTAAAATGGAAGCACTGCACCTTAAATGCGCCCATGCAAAGAGGAAAGGTCAAAGCAAGTAAAAGGCGTTGAATACATACAAGTGGAGAATAAAGACAAAACATCTCCATGTAAAGATATCCATGCAAAGATATCCATGCAAAAGAGGTGTCCATGCAGGGTATGTACATAAAGACAAAGGACAAGTGGCATATGAGGAGATCCCAATGCCTTGAGGTGGGTCCACCTTGTCATGTGTACTGTTACACCCCGATTGTATAGCTACTACTGCATAGGAAGTACATTGTAAATGTTTGAATCTTTCTGTTGAATAAAACAAATTGTTCTTGTGATCAATTGAATGTGTCCTAATGATTCTCATTATCTGATACACCTGTTGATGTAATTCTTGAATGAAATTAGCATATTAAGTTATGGAATAATGTTGTTCTAACTTTCTACGATGCTTTATGTATATTACCTTGGTTTTGAGCAAATGACTTCCGTTGGCATGTCATGATGTGCAGGAAACAGGTTCGTACCTCCAGGCAGAGGAGAGATATCACTCGGGGAAGAACTTGGTCGGCTAAACACTAATGGATACCAATTGGACATACACACACAAACCATAGAACTGAGTAAGCTAAGTCATAATTCTGGTTAGAGGTAAGTCATTCGTAGGCTTGTCTAGTATCATTGGGAGTCGTGTCTTCTTCTGAATATGTAAATAAGTGATGCATGCCAGTATAATCTTATGAGTAATATTTCTTGTTAGAGGTGGATATGTGTATTTGTATATATAGATACGATATGTACAAGTACCCATAAGTACATTCATGTCGATACAAAGTATTGGGCAGATGGATATGCCATACGTGTGCGTCGATATAAGTGTATTCATGAATACTTATACGTATAGTATAAATGTAAATATATATACAAGTATACGTACCCACAACTAACTGAAGAGTGAATATTTATATTGATAATATATTGCCTCAGAATTTATACATACACATATATAGACATATACATGAGTACGTATAGTATTGACTGGTTCACAGTATATGGACATATAATGTAGATGTATATATATGTATAGGTATAAAGATAAGTATATTTATATATATTTAATATTAAATTGAAATATAAATATAATATAGTTTTTATAAATGTATACGATATTATTTAAATTACTAATTTAAATAATTATACAAATTAAAAACTATATTATATAAATATTTTAATAAAATAGAATATATATATAAATGAATTAAAATAAAAGTTTTGAAAACCAGAATGAAATGTAAAATAACATTTTATTAATTATTCCATAGATAAATGAGACTAAATCGATGAAGGAAAATCGCGATTTTCTCTAAAATGGAAATTCTTCATTGAATCGAATTATGTGGCTTCATTTTTATACTTTAAACCGTTGCCAAAATGCATCAGATAAATGTATTGAACTTTATTCAAATGGTAAAAAGTTGAAATAAAAGCCAAGCCGTGAAAATGGCGGAAGAAGAGAAAAACGCGCAGGAAATTCGCGTGAATAGGGCCAAACGTCTGAAAATGGCCGACTGGACTCATGCTTGGCAAATAAAATAAGAGGTGGACGCCATTGGAGCTAAGAAAAAGTCTTAGATTAAACTTGTCAATTAACCTAGCAGTAAAAAAGCGCCTGAATCAAGAGCTGTCGCGATTTTATGAACTAAGCAATTTCGAATTGAAATAAACGTCAATGCTGTCAATAAGGGAGGTCGAAACCCTTGCCATTATGCAACACGTTTTTACTTTGAATCATTCCAAGTCTTGTTGGCAGTACTGGTGCCATAGAAAGAGGAAACAGTTCAAATGGCAACCCTATAAATACCTGCGAATGTCATTCATAAAACTCACGAATTCACAATCAGGATTTTCATATTGTTTAGAGCATTTTACAGCTGAGAGAGAATTCGCCATTAAGTAAGAAAGTTTTTAGTTATTTCCTGTTAAGGAAACTATTTGGTTGAGTTGAAAGAAACAATCTCTGAGTTGAGAACAGCAGAATAGAATTGTCAAATTGTTGTGCTGAGAATTTGTTACAGAGTTAACAGAGTTAGCTGAAAGTATTTGGTGAAGGCAAGAGGAGTTACTCTTTCAAACATCTGGAAAGCTTTATCAGGCATGCTAATTCAAGCTTTTACATGCTTTCTATTATTCTAGTAGTTTGATATAATTCTGAATCATATTCTGGACTGGAAAGAAATGTGTCTGAAAGCTGATTGCTTTGGAATGAACAAGAAAGAAGTAAAGACTGTTAGCATGAGTTAAATAGAAATGATTAATGCATGTAATCTTTTATTAGTTTCTGTTTTCATTAGTGTACGGTTTGCACTTGTCAAAGAATTGGAAACCACATAAATTGATAAGACTTCATAAACGAGTATATACTTATAATTTAGTTACTAAAATAGGAACGTATCATGAGCATTATATGAGTTACAAGCAACAACTAGATACTAAATAACTAAGTCAAGTTATAGTATCCCTAGGATGTGAATATCCTGAATAAAGGCATTAGTTGTAAGATCTTGTTAAAATGTTCGTCATTCCAGTAGTTAGATTGTTGTAGGAAGTCTAGGGTACGGATTACCCCGATAGACCAACCTACGCGTAGAATAAGATAGCCTCAAGACAAGTTGAACCTGGCTAGTGAATGTGGCATATGACCTATGTTCTTCATTGAACGTAAACACTTTGGCCAAAGTAGTGTAAGGAACCATTTAGATGTAGTACTACACTGTTAGTTCACTGTGATCCCGAAATACATCCTAGTTTGAGAATTGCCGGTTGCACGAAAGCTAGCTTTGTAGGATCACAGCACTATGTCCAGTTGGTAGTCATTAAAGGTTACCCAACCAATCTCTTCTTCGAAGGGAGGGCCGTTCATTGCAAAATGATCGTGCGGGGGACCGCATTATAAGTCCTTGGTTGGCGGAAAAGCGTCCGAGTGATGTTTCTCCTCCTCAAGACCCGACTGATGATCCAAGACTTGACAGGACGAATTCCTGGACCTTCTTACTTCTATTGGTGCCAAAAGCCTACGGGCTATGTATGTATATTACTCTTCTTACTTTGTAATTTCATTTGGAATGAAATAGTTAAAAGTTGCAAAAAGATGTATCTTGTTTATGTTATTAAAAGGAAAATTTTTATCATTATGACATTGCTCTTACTTTTATGACTGAATTTTAAGGTTTTAAATTTATCGTACAAGTGTGTTCGTTACATGTGGTATCAGAGCCTAGGTTTTAAACACTAGGAACCTATGAGTCCGCCAATTTTCCTTAAGTCCAACATTATCTAATGTTGTGAAATTCTTGTGATAGGATGGTACGCGTACGATTAACAGCCAGGAAGACTGTAATTGGTAACGAACGATACCTGAAAGCCAAGAAGGAAAATGAGGCCATCACTAGAACCATACAAGGAACCAATAATGAAAATGCAATTTGGTTAAGCGACACAGAAACTGTCAGTCATGCTCTCTCCCGTATTAATGAAGTAAAGGGTAGACTGAAAATGGAAGCTGCTTTCAACCTCTTACCCAACACTTCTCCGGGAAAATCTGATTCCTTACCATTATCAAGGGACATGCCTTCCGAGGAAAGCACGAGTCCAGCATTCATTTTCCGGGATCCTAGAGTTCTTCCGTTGGCCGAGGTCATAACCATTTATTCCAGTGATGAGTCAGTGGGATACACACCAACGACTCCACCAGTTGAGAATGATCCTCAATATCAAATGATGGATCCTATTGTTGATGAGCACCATATCAACAATACTCTTAACTATGTATCCGAAGATAAATCCGAAGGATATCATCCTTTTTGGGATAGAGAAGAGCAGATGAGAGATGAAGAAAAGATAGGTTTCAGCAATACTCTCAATCTGTAGGATATACTCCTCTTAGCTATGCTTCTGAGAGTGAATCTGAAGGATATTCACCTCTTGACTATCTTAATAGTCATTCTATGTAACCGATGGATGTTGAAATCCTTTTGAATAAATAAAATTCTGCGTTTATTAAAAATTGTGTATACCTCATAAACTTGCTTGGCGAATTTTGTGTTTATATCTGTAAAGCTTTTATGTTTTCCATTTTATCATAAGGTTAAAGAATCTAACTTAGATAAGATATTAGGTATAATTCAATCATAATCATGGTGAAAAATTACGAAAGGATGCGTAACAAAGCCGGTACAAGCAAGGATGATGAACAAAGAGACACTGGAGTTCAAACAACCTTAGATTTAATTCTAGCAAGGTTGTCTAACATTGAAAATGAAAGAGAAAGGGATAAACTGGAAAAATAATTAAATATAGACAACACAGAAGCTGTAAGTTCTTCTCACGGACATAATGAAGATAACAATCATGGAAGGGAGAAATCACCAACCAACTCCGCCGAGAGAAATAGAAAGATAATTTCTACTGAGCTGTCAAGGGACATGAAAAAGATAATACCACCTAAATTTGACGGTAGTGCGGGAGGAGATGAAGCAGAAATTTGGCTTGTCCAAATGGAAAAATACTTTGAAATAAGAAATTATGACGAAGTAACAAAAGCAGCTTGGGGAGCTTACCAATTAGCAGGAGAAGCCTCAAATTGGTGGATGAACAAGAAATTGGAACTGGATATAAGTTCTTGGAAATTGACATGGGGAGAATTTGTGGAAATCTTCCGTAAGCGGTGGTTGCCACAATTATTCTATGATCAGAAACTTTCTGATTTTCAAGAATTAAAACAAGGAACTATGTCAGTTCATGAATACTGGGAAAAGTTCACTAGACTCCTTCGGTATGTTCCGATTTACCATAAGGATGAACAATTCCATATCAGGAAGTTCATACTTGGGCTGAATAGCAAAATTGGTGGTGAAGTGGACATGCATGGTCCAACTACCATGGACTTAGTCTATGAAAAAGCTATAAAGCAGGAACAGAAACTCAAAGCTGATTCTCATCGCCAAGAGAAAAAGGAGCAAAAGAAGGACAGCGAGGCTATTTCTAAACCAACTCCAAAGAAGGATGAACCTGTTCATGATGCTGCTAGGTCAAAAGGAAAGAGATCTCGCTTCGGTGGGAAAGATTTTTGTAAAGATCAGAAGAGAAACAATTTCAATAGTGGAAACACTAATAAGTCCAATGAAGGAAACAATAAATCTGGAGAATCAACCGGAAGAAAAGGACCACCTACAAGATGTTTCATATGCAAAGGTGATCATTATGCTAGGGATTGTCCAAATAAAACTTCTGGGAATTCTTTGCCTTCACAAAAGGCTATGTTCCAGCAAAGGATCCATGCAACAGTTGATGATAGGCAAACTGACTATCAAATAACGCCCATCGAAACTGCAGGTAAATTATTTGATTTACCTATCTCAGTTCTTATTGATACTGGTGCAACTGAAAGTTTTGTTTCTCCTAGTATAGCAAATAAATTGTCTAGAAAGGCTGGACACATGGCTACATCATGGAATGTAGAGTATGCTAATAGTACAAGAGCAAAGGTGGATCAATGTCTATTTGAGGCCAACTTAGAATTGCCTAGTTTCACCACTGAAGTCAATCTTTATGTCACACCATTAGGATCCTATGACGTCATCTTAGGAATGAATTGGTTGTGGAAACATAGGGCCATAGTTGACTGTGAATCTAAAACAGTTAAATGTTTAGATGACTATGGAAATCAAGTAAATCTTCAAGGAATACCTAAAGAGGTTAAAATTAGACAAATCTCGGCAATACAATTGCTAAGAGCCAAGAAGAAAGGATGCAAACTTTTTGCAGTAAAGATTGAAGAGTTAGGTGACCCTGATAATAAAAGTACACAGGAGATTGAAGATGGAGAAATTGATGAATCAAGAATTTCAGATATGGAGAAATATCCAGTTTTAAAGGAATATGCTGATGTATTTCCTGAGGAATTACCAGGTCTACCCCCAAAAAGAGTCTTTGATTTTTCTATCGACATAATTCCTGGATCTGAACCTGTATCCAAGGTACCATATAGAATGACTACTACAGAATTAGCAGAACTCAAGGCACAGCTAGATGAGTTGTTGACTAAAGGACTGGTAAGACCAAGTGTATCACCATGGGGAGCACCGGTAATCTTCGTCAAGAAAAAGGATGGAACAATGCGGCTTTGTATTGACTATCGCATGCTTAACAAAGCTACAATAAAGAACAAGTATCCACTACCTCGAATTGATGATTTGTTTGATCAAGTTAGAGGAGCAGCCGTATTTTCTAAGATTGATCTAAGGTCCGGATATCACCAACTTAGAGTTAAGGATGAAGATATCTATAAAACCGCCTTTAGAACTCGGTATGGACACTATGAATTCACAGTATTACCATTTGGTTTGACTAATGCACCTGCTGCATTTATGAACCTTATGAATAGTGTATTCAGAGATTACTTGGACAAATTTGTGTTGGTATTTCTAGATGACATTTTAATCTATTCTAGAAACGAAGAAGAACACAATAGGCACTTAGGAATGGTTCTACAACGTTTGCGTGAGCATAAGTTGTATGGAAAGCTATCCAAGTGTACCTTCTTCCAACGTAAAGTGCATTACTTGGGACATGTAATTTCAGCCGAAGGAATTGAAGTTGATCCAGCTAAGGTCGCAGC
The DNA here is from genome assembly GCA_007258455.2 of Sequoia sempervirens. Taxonomy (NCBI): domain Eukaryota; kingdom Viridiplantae; phylum Streptophyta; class Pinopsida; order Cupressales; family Cupressaceae; genus Sequoia; species Sequoia sempervirens. The sequence goes on along the minus strand of VDFB02351997.1, from coordinate 4,944 downwards.
AATAACTCAATGGCTTATACCTAAGAATGTATCTGAAGTAAGAAGTTTTATGGGATTGGCAGGTTATTATAGAAAGTTTGTTGAGAAATTTTCCAAAATAGCTTTTCCTATAACTTCTTTACAGAAAAAGGGAAAAAGATTTGACTAGAATGAGAAGTGTCAAAAGGCATTTGACCTACTCAAAGAAAAATTAACTACCGCACCAATCCTGAAAGTGCCAGATCCTGAAAGGAGTTTCACAGTTGTCACTGATGCCTGTGGAGAAGGACTTGGTGGAGTACTTATGCAAGATAATCAAGTGATTGCATACGAGTCAAGGAAGCTGAAACCATATGAGATGAATTATGCTTCGCATGATTTAGAGTTGGCAGCCGTCGTTCATGCATTGCGAATGTGGAGACACTATTTGCTTGGGAAACCCTTTGAGTTGAAAACCGATCATAATGGTTTAAAATACCTTTTTACTCAACCAAATCTAAATGCCAGACAAAGAAGATGGTTGGAGTTGATCGCTGATTATGACTTCAATATCAGCTACATCAAGGGAAAAGAAAACCGGGTTGCTGATGCATTAAGTCGAAGACGCCATATAGCTTCTATTGTTGCAATTCATACTGATTTTAAAGATCAAGTGCTCCAGAAATGTGTAGAGGATGATTATTATATGCAAGTTAAGCAGGCACTTAAGAAGAACCCTGAAGATCCAAGGTATGATGGATTCAATTTTGAACCAAGTGGAATGCTTAGATATAAAGGAAGGATGTATATACCTAACATAAGCAACTTAAGAAACTTGGTGTGGAAAGAAGTGCATGAGGCTCCATATTCTGGTCATCCAGGAGTAACAAAGATGATGGCCGATGTAAAGCCATTATATTTCTGGAAAGGAATGAAGGGAGATGCTGCCAATTATGTTGCAAAATGCCTAGAATGTCAAAGAGTAAAAGTTGAGCATCATCACCCAGCCGGCTTGCTATACCCACATGACATTCCAGAATGGAAATGGCAAGTGATAAGTATGGATTTTGTGCAAGGATTGCCTATGTCAAGAAATAAGCACAATACCATACTAGTAGTGGTTGATAGACTGACTAAAGTAGCTCACTTTATACCAGGAAATCTAACTGATGGAGCACCAATTATTGCAAGGAAATTTGTGCAAGAAGTATTCAGATTGCATGGAATACCTGAAAAGATCATTTCCGATAGAGATGCAAGAATTACTTCTAGGTTTTGGCAAACCTTATTTTCTGCACTCGGAACTCAGCTGAATATTAGCTCAGCATATCATCCGGAAACGGATGGGCAAATTGAAAGAGTAAATCAAGTTTTAGAAGACCTACTTCGAGTATATTGCATGGATCAGCAATATAAGTGGGAAGACTATTTACCTTTGGTCGAATTTGCCTATAATAATTCATAGCATTCTGCAATCAAAATGGCTCCGTTTGAAGCCTTATATGGTCGAAAGTGTCGAACTCCCATAAGTTGGGATAAACTTGAGGATCGAATAAGTCTTGGACCTGTAATGTTAGCAGAAATGGAAGAGCAAGTAAAGATCATAAAGCAAAGGTTAGCCGAAGCTAACATCCGACAAAAGAGTTATGCTGATGCAAAGAGAGTACCTCGAAATTTTGCCATAGCTGATAAGGTCTTGTTAAGAGTCAAACCTCACAAAAGTTCCATCAAATTTGGAAAGTCTTCCAAATTAGCTCCACGATATGTTGGACCCTTTGAGGTTTTAGAAGAAGTAAACCTAGTAGCCTATCGAATTGCGTTGCCACCTGCTCTTGCCCGAATGCATAATGTCTTCCATGTGTCCTACCTTAAGAAGTATATACCAGGTGATAACCATGTTATTGATTGGACTGCTTTACAGGTAAAGGATCCCGGGGTAGTAATGCTCGAGCCCATTAAAGTGCTTGAAGTCCGCAAGCTACGCTTACGGAACAGAGAAGTCTCTCAATGTAAAGTCCAGTGGGACCAATTTACTGAGGACTCAGCTACTTGGGAAGACTATGAGGAAATTTAGAGGAAATTTCCTGACATTCTTGAAGCATTCAAGAATGATTAATAAATTAGTGTTATGTTTGTTTTTATGTTTTAAATAATACCTTGTTCATCGTGGACGATGAATCATAAGGGGGGGAGTATGTTACACCCCGATTGTATAGCTACTACTACATAGGAAGTACATTGTAAATGTTTCAATCTTTCTGTTGAATAAAACAAATTGTTCTTGTGATCAATTGAATGTGTCCTAATGATTGTCTCATTATCTGATACACCTGTTGATGTAATTCTTGAATGAAATTAGCATATTAAGTTATGGAATAATGTTGTTCTAACTTTCTACGATGCTTTATGTATATTACCTTGGTTTTGAGCAAATGACTTCCGTTGGCATGTCATGATGTGCAGGAAACAGGTTCGTACCTCCAGGCAGAGGAGAGATATCACTCGGGGAAGAACTTGGTCGGCTAAACACTAATGGATACCAATTGGACATACACACACAAACCATAGAACTGAGTAAGCTAAGTCATAATTCTGGTTAAAGGTAAGTCATCCGTAGGCTTGTCTAGTATCATTGGGAGTCGTGTCTTCTTCTGAATATGTAAATAAGTGATGCATGCCAGTATAATCTTATGAGTAATATTTCTTGTTAGAGGTGGATATGTGTATTTGTATATATAGATACGATATGTACAAGTACCCATAAGTACATTCATGTCGATACAACGTATTGGGCAGATGGATATGCCATACGTGTGCGTCGATATAAGTGTATTCATGAATACTTATACGTATAGTATAAATGTAAATATATATACAAGTATACGTACCCACAACTAACTGAAGAGTGAATATTTATATTGATAATATATTGCCTCAGAATTTATACATACACATATATAGACATATACATGAGTACGTATAGTATTGACTGGTTCACAGTATATGGACGTATAATGTAGATGTATATATATGTATAGGTATAAAGATAAGTATATTTATATATATTTAATATTAAATTGAAATATAAATATAATATAGTTTTTATAAATGTATACGATATTATTTAAATTACTAATTTAAATAATTATACAAATTAAAAACTATATTATATAAATATTTTAATAAAATAGAATATATATATAAATGTATTAAAATAAAAGTTTTGAAAATCAGAATGAAATGTAAAATAACATTTTATTAATTATTCCATAGATAAATGAGACTAAATCGATGAAGGGAATAAAATCGCGATTTTCTCTAAAATGGAAATTCTTCATTGAATCGAATTATTTGGCTTCATTTTTATACTTTAAACCGTTGCCAAAATGCATCAGATAAATGTATTGAACTTTATTAAAATGGTAAAAAGTCGAAATAAAAGCCAAGCCGTGAAAATGGCGGAAGAAAAGAAAAACGCGCAGGAAATTCGTGTGAATAGGGCCAAACGTCTGAAAATGGCCGACTGGACTCATGCTTGGCAAATAAAATAAGAGGTGGACGCCATTGGAGCTAAGAAAAAGTCTTAGATTAAACTTGTCAATTAACCTAGCAGTAAAAACGCGCCTGAATCAAGAGCTGTCACGATTTTGTGAACTAAGCAATTTCGAATTGAAATAAACGTCAATGCTGTCAATAAGGGAGGTCGAAACCCTTGCCATTATGCAACACGTTTTTACTTTGAATCATTCCAAGTCTTGTTGGCAGTACTGGCGCCATAGAAAGAGGAAACAGTTCAAATGGCAACCCTATAAATACCTGCAAATGTCATTCATAAAACTCACGAATTCACAATCAGGATTTTCATATTGTTTAGAGCATTTTACAGCTGAGAGAGAGTTCGCCATTAAGTAAGAAAGTTTTTAGTTATTTCCTGTTAAGGAAACTATTTGGTTGAGTTGAAAGAAACAGTCTCTGAGTTGAGAACAACAGAATAGAATTGTCAAATTGCTGTGCTGAGAATTTGTTACAGAGTTAACAGAGTTAGCTGAAAGTATTTGGTGAAGGCAAGAGAAGGAGTTACTCTTTCAAACATCTGGAAAGCTTTATCAGGCATGCTAATTCAAGCTTTTACATGCTTTCTATTATTCTAGTATTTTGATATAATTCTGAATCATATTCTGGACTGGAAAGAAATGTGTCTGAAAGCTGATTGCTTTGGAATGAACAAGAAAGAAGTAAAGACTGTTAGCATGAGTTAAATAGAAATGATTAATGCATGTAATCTTTTATTAGTTTTTGTTTTCATTAGTGTACGGTTTACACTTGTCAAAGAATTGGAAACCACATAAATTGATAAGACTTCATATACGAGTATATACTTATAATTTAGTTACTAAAATAGGAACGTATCATGAGCATTATATGAGTTACAAGCAACAACTAGATACTAAATAACTAAGTCAAGTTATAGTATCCCTAGGATGAGAATATCCTGAATAAAGGCGTTAGTTGTAAGATCTTGTTAAAATGTTCGTCATTCCAGTAGTTAGATTGTTGTAGGAAGTCTACGGTACGGATTACCCCGATAGACTAACCTACGCGTAGAATAAGATAGCCTCAAGACAAGTTGAACCTGGCTAGTGAATGTGGCATATGACCTATGTTCTTCATTGAACGTAAACACTTTGGCCAAAGTAGTGTAAGGAACCATTTAGATGTAGTACTACACTGTTAGTTCACTGTGATCCCGAAATACATCCTAGTTTGAGAATTGCCGGTTGCACGAAAGCTAGCTTTGTAGGATCACAGCACTATGTCCAGTTGGTAGTCATTAAAGGTTACCCAACCAATCTCTTCTTCGAAGGGAGGGCCGTTCATTGCAAAATGATCGTGCGGGGGACCGCATTATAAGTCCGTGGTTGGCGGAAAAGCGCCCGAGTGATGTCTCTCCTCCACGAACACCCGACTAATGATCCAAGACTTGAC
>VDFB02351996.1:0-14475 GCA_007258455.2 Sequoia sempervirens | reverse complement strand
TTTTTTCTCCTGTAGCAAAGCTGACATTTATTAGATTTATTTTATCACTTGTAGCAACATATGACTCGAAGATTGAGCAGATGGATTTGAAGACAACATTTTTTCATGGTGATCTTGAAGAAGAAATTTATATGTCCCATCTTGAGCACTTTGTGGAAAAAGGTAAAGAAAATATGTTTTGCAAGTTAAAGAAATCTCTATATGGTTTAAAATAGTCGCCTAGAATGTGGTACTAGAAATTTGGCATGTTTGTTTTGCCACTGGGTTTTGTAAGATCGAAATTAGATCATTGTGTGTTCTTCAAAACTGAAAATGATCATTTTCTTATTATTGCTCTCTATGTTGATGACATGTTGTTCATAGGCAATAGTAAGTCTATGATTTCTGATCTAAAATCTCAGCTGTCTGCAAAGTTCAAAATGAAGAATCTTGGTGCAGCTAGGTATATTCTAGGAATGGAAATAATTAGGGACAAAAAAGAGTAGAAAACTTTGGCTCAGCCAGAGTAAGTATATTAACACTGTTTTAGAGATATTTTGTATGACTGATTGCAAGCAGTTACTTGTTCCAGTTTTGCAGGGAACGAAGCTATCTGTTGAAGATTGTCCAAAATCTCTTATTGAGGTGGAGGGCATGACCAGAGTGCCTTATGTAAGTGCAGTTGGCAATTTAATGTATGCAATGTTCTATACTATGCCAGACATTGCCCAAGCAGTGGGAGTACTAAGTAGATTTATGAAAATCTAGGAAAGACACATTGGGATGCTGTGAAAAGAGTGTTTAGATATCTAAAGGGCACTTCAGAATATGCATTGTGTTACCATGGCAATTTGGTTGAATCACAGAAGACTCTCAACATTTGTGGGTATGTGGATTCTAATTGGGCAGGGGACATTGACAACAGAAGATCCACTAGTGGATATATTTTCATGATGAATGATGGTGCAGTTAGTTGGATGAGTAAGCGACAAGTTGTAGTCGCTTTATCTACTACAGAGGCTGAGTACATGGAAGAAACTCATGCCTGTAAGGAAGCCATTTGGCTTAGGAGATTGTGTTCTGATATTGGTTTTGATGCAGGCCAGATTATTATTTGCTATGACAGTCAGAGTGCCATTTTTCTGGCAAAAAATCTCACTTTCCATGCCAGAACGAAACATATTGATGCGCATTACCACTTTGTACGTGATATGGTGGAGGATGGAAAGGTCTGTTTGGAAAAGGTGGATACTCTGAAGAATGTTGTTGATGCATTAACAAAGCTAGTGAGCATAGATAAGTTTAGATGGTGTACAAATTCGATGGGCCTTGGGGTCCAAAATATTTAGTAACCTCATGTATTGAAACGGGTTTAGTGAGTTCTTCATCAAGTGGAAGATTGTTGAGAATATGTGTCTCAAACTCACTGGTATAACTGTGGTTTTGTCTCAAATCAACTCAAAGTTTCATAAGTGTTAAGTTCATGCTTGTACCGCTCGATGATTGTGAGAGAGGTGCGGTAGTGCGGTATATCGCCATGCCGTGGGAGACTTCTTATTGCCTGGCGGTAGTGTGGTGTACCGCCATACTGCGAGAGCCTTGTGTTTGCCTAGCGGTAGTGCGGTGTACCGCCATACCGCGAGAGCCTTGTGACTGACTAGCGATAGCGCAGTGATACTGCCATGCCAAGGGAGCCTGTTGGTTGTCTAGCGATAGTGCAGTGTGTGTTGAATGAGCACGGACTTAGTTGACTACTGAGGTGTACGCCGATTAGTGGAGTTCGTTGCTAACTTGGAGATGGCCGTTCAAAGATTGGGAAGTTCGACAGTTGCTCAACAGAGGAACTTGAACTGAACCTTCTGTACTGAGAACGTTTTTTATCATGTTTGTTGCTATACATTGCAACATATTGTAACTGTGATCAGTTAGATGGTTGGATGGTCAAATGATCAGTGTATGATCTTCATTATATGTTGTATATGCATTGTAATAGTGAGACATAACGATGTGATCAGATTTGTTTTGTACAAAGTTGATCAGGGAAATGTTGCTACTGTGAAATCGATTATCTGAAAGGAGAGTTTGTAACTTGTATGTAATTCAATTACTGTAATACAAGAGATTTTTCTTTGGTGTGGTGGGTTTTTTTCCCGTAATGGTTTTCCCACATAAATCTAGTGTTCAATTGTGTATGTGTTTATTTCTCTATTATGTTATTCCTTCCATATGCATCTTAATGAACTGTAATTGCAAAATTTAAAGACATATTTGCATTCTTCTCTAAGGTTTGGCATTAGGAGAGTTTGTTCCACACCTTAAGCTTTCCTTACATATTGTTTTTCCACATGTGCAAAACATAGAGCTTTATTTTTCGGTGAAAAACCTATGTTTAATCAAACTATAAAAAAATACATAATAAAACCAAAACATATTAAAATTATATCTGATGGATAGCTCGTTCTGAGGACTACCATCATCCAATTAGGTCTGTGAAGTCTCCTCCATTTTCATCCTCAACTCGAGCTTCGAAAGGAAATTTTTTGCAGAGATTTGGTAGAATAGGAGGGGAAGGGGGAAAAAGGGGGCTTCATATGGACCCTTGGTTCGAGCGAACCCCCCTTAGGGGTTCACTTGAAGGGGGGTTTGTATGGACCCTAGTTTGAGTGAACCCCCCCTTTTCTTGAATTTTCCATTGTCTTCATTTTAAAAAAATTCCCAAAAATGGGTCCCATCATTTAATAGGGTCCACTCGAACCAGGGTCCATACAAACCCCTTTTTTTTCCATACGAACACCCCAGTTCATGTGAACCCCTAAAAACCAAATTTTTTTTCATGGGAGCATTTTTGCAGTTTTCCTTAATGGAATTGTAAACCAGTATTGTGGGATCACCCTGTGATTAGAATCGATGAGGTCTTGCACTTGATGATTAAGATGTATGCATCATTCGGTATCATGTCCATGTGTACGATGATATTGACAAAAGGATTTTGGATTAATGTTTGAAGATAAAGGCTTTCATGTATCCATAGGTCATATCAAAATTAATTGGATTAGGTTCTTGCTTCAAAGTTGTAACATGATCCAAAATGAAGGGAATTAGTCAACTATGTGAATTGTCTATCTTTCGTTCTAAATTGATAAGGATATAAACTTATGGTTGCAACTTGTGGCTAAATGTGGTTGGTTGTTTGAGGTGTGTTTATCTTGATAAATTTATTGTTTTTCTTCTTGAATGGTTGATAGTTGTTTTGAGGTACAAATTCAGATTTCTCAATAGGAGTCGATGAAGAAGCCTCTTCATACTGATTAACTAAGTTTTGATAGTCATAAAGAGCCATATACAAATGTGTAAAGGATGGATATTTCATTAACAAGATTTTATCCCTAATTCCAGATTGCAAATTTCTGATGAACACTCTTTGAACATCAACATCAGGAAGAGCATAGTTGATTTGTAAATAAATAAATTAATATCGCCCTATGAATTCTATTACTTTTTTATGTTTTCCTTGTTTGCACCTTAGTAAATCAGTTAATTTAATTCTAGGATCAATGTTCACTTGAAAGTGTTGGAGGAATGCATCATCAAGTTCATTGAATGAATGTATCGAGTTATTCAACAATGAGAAAAACCATTCCAAGGCTATGCCTTTCAATGACCTAGGAAAAAGTTTAGCTAGGAGCTTATCCTCAAAGATGAAATCACTACACAATGCCGTATAACCTAGTATATGACTATTAGGATCTCCTTTACCATTGTACTTGTCAAATCTAGGAATCTTTATGTTTTGTGGCATGGGTGTCTTCAAGATTTCAAGTGACAATGGGATCCTTTTGACATATTGTAACAAATTTTTGTTTTGATTTTGGTTCATTGTTGAAATTTGTTGTTGAAGTGAGGTTATGTTTTGCAAAAGTTGATTTATTATTGAATCATTACTTGACATGTTTTGAGAATGTGGTGAATATGGTGGAATTGTGTAAGTGCTTGGTGGATTACTATGTTGCAAGTTGATAAGAGGTGATGAATGCTAAGGTGTTGCATGTGATGTCATGAAGCTTTAAGGATTTCTAGTGGCAATTCTTAAGGTTGGAGTTATGCCATTGGTTTGTTGTATCGTTGAACCTACAACTGGTAGTGTGTATGTAGGAATAGAGGCAATAATTGTGGGGAGGGGTATTTGGCTTCCTCCTTGGCTTTGAGTGTATCCCAAAGATTGAGCACAACTATCCATTGTAGGAATGTTGGCATCAACAATATGGGCTAGACTACGTAAAACCTTTAATCCTTGGGTATCAATAATTATATTCCTAAGGTTATCCCACTATGGGCATTGTTAGGCCAACCAAAGATTCAGTACTCAAATAGTCTTGCAATCCTTCTAAATCTGTGTCCAATTATTTCAGTTTGTCTTCAAGAACATGGGCAACAACACTCTCAACATCCATAAAGGTACTTGTTTGTGAAGTTGTCATGGTTATGGTAGGATTAGGGATCGAGTCCAAAATGGGCATGATATTGGCAATACCTTGCGTGAAAGAGTTGGAAGACTCAAGATCCACAACGGATGTAAAAACAACATGAGATGCCATAAGTCTACAACTATGTCTCACCAAAGTACTGATAATAGGAAACCAAGTTGTGAAGCTCATGCAAGTTCCAAAACACTAAATGTGCCCACTATGAATAGTAAATTGTCAAACAGTCACAATAAAACACTCAAAAGAAAAAATTTGAAAACAAAAACAAACAAAGAACACAAAAAAAATTCTAACATAAATCTAAGCCGAAAGAGGTAGGACTAGGGCACCTAGTGCTTCTATGTCTTGGACAGGGTTTTGCAAATTTAAAGTTTGACTATCTGTAATATTGTTTAAGGTTTTTGTGTCTATTTACAAACAGGTCTGATAGTGAATATTTTTCCAGAATTTGCTCAATTTACTATAATGTAACTCAAAATGCAAGTGTGTGGCAATGTTGAAAATGCTTGAATAATAAAATTACAATTGTAAATGCAATTTCTAGATTTAAAATGCAACAAATAACTAATTCTAATATGCAAAATTTTGAAATTGATGATGTTGATATGCTTTTTGAAACAAAACAATGCAATTTTTCATTTTGTTAGCTATATGCAAGATACCTAAATGCATGCAATGACACTTTCAGATTTTTTTTTCAGACTTTAAATGACCTAATGCATATTTGTGAATGCAATTGAGATGTAGATTTGAGCTATAGTGACTAAAATAAACCCTATTACAACCTATAATATAATATTGGATGCAAAATTTTGAATTTTTATGCTTTTTATGATGCAAAAATAAATGCCTAAATGAATAATGCAAAACAATACAATGAAAAACCTAGATCTACGATGAATTGCTTCAAACTTCAAAAGGTGTATAATCTTAACATATTAGGTTCACCAAAATGAAATGTTAGAAAAGGGAATCCCTTTAGGGGAGATCTCCCTTTGTGGGGGTTTGACACCTTTTCCTTATTTAATTGGATTTTTGGCTCCTCTTGAGTTTTTACTTTTCTCCTATTTTTAATGTTTGTGGAATCTCTTTTTAAATCCCATTAAAAATTTGTACTTTAACATTTTGTGTGTTTGATTAAGGATCCCTACCCTATTTTATTTTTCTTAATCTATACCTTTAGCTAGTAGACTAAAGGTTTGTAATTTATCAAAACCTGACTCACTCAATTATTTGAGGATATTTAACCTCATAAGCTCCTAGATTTTATTTATCCTATCTTCCAAAGATTTTTTTATCTTATCTTGTAGATGTTTTTCATCTTGTTGGTCTCCTTATTACTCAATATTTATGAATCATTAATTTTATTCTTCACTTGTCTACCAATGACACACTATTGAATCCATATTTTTTCTTGAATATATTGAGTTTGTTGCATTTCCTTTTATTTATATATATTTCATCGCCAACTTTTTCATGAACATAAAATATATTATCTATTTTCATTAAGGAAATTGAATTCTATATCTAACTTTTATCTTTTCCTTTTATTTTTAGATTCTATTAAACCTTCCTCCTAATGTTTAGGTATAAGTTATATTTCCATGTCTTTGAAGTCTTTTTACAAAATTATCACATGCATGCCATACTCTAAAACCTAAAGCCCGATTATTTTGATAATCTATCTCCTTAAAAATTGGAAGAGACTTGATGAAATCCATACTAACTTATTTCCTATTGTGAAAAAACAATAATATTAACTTTTAAAATTTTCATATTTCTACTTTGCAAATTTAAATTAATTAACCATAGATTCTGAACAAGATAAAATGTTATATGTATAGTCAAATCTATCATTCCATAAATACATGTATAACCGAACTCCACTTATTTCCTCCTTAAAAAATCTCTAAAATTCTCTACCCTTAGATGGCTTTAAGATAGAAAAAAAAAAACCATAAAAAATGTTATATCAGATTGTTAATCCAACCATTTTTCTGAGTCAACTACATTTAATTTGATATTCCAAAATCCTTGATCCTATAAATTTGTATCTTTGTCTCTGAAGATTTTAGAGAAATGTCATCAAAGTTGGTAACTTTGTATATTTTGAGTTTACAAGTCTTAAATGCCTGGAGATTTTTGTTCATTGATGATTGATTAATTACAGGGCTAAGGAATGAATCCCTTCAAGAGGAGCTTTCAGATGTTTCAAAACTAACAGAGGAATACATTGATAAAATGATTAAAGGATTTTGGATGACATGAAAAATGGTGATTTAGAAGAGAAGGGATGGCCACGTATGCTTCCTCAATATTGTGCATCAAAAATTGCTTTAAATTCTTATGCTCGTATACTCACCCAAAACTATCAGAATGTGAAGACAAAAATATTTATGTGAATAACGTGCATCCAGGGGTAGTTCAAACAGAGATGACTAATTACTTAGAGAACTAACAGCCCCACAAGGCAGAAAGTGTTGTCATGGTGGCTTTGCTACCACCAGGGGGGCCTTCAGGGAAGTTCTACTTTATGAAGGATTCTCATTCATTTTGAATTGTAATGTATTGCTTATACCAACTCTTCTTAGAGTTTCACTTTTTAACTTATTAATTTGTATGGTCTAATAATAATAAAAATACGTGAGCCACACTATAATTATAGTCCTTATTAAGGGCTACAAGGATAGTGTGCAAAAGTGATGATCTAGATAATTTTGTATGTAATATTTTTTCCATTACACAACCATTTTGTTATGGCTTTTGCAAATTCTAAAGTGTAGAAATACAACAAATTAGTTATCTTGTTTACTGATTTTATTATTGATAAGAAATCAAATTTCCATATTAATGTCAAACATGTGAGATTCACTTACTTGGCTTAAGATTCAATGTTGTTTGTTGATATTTAAGATTGTTGTCAAACTGAATGTTGTGTTTGAAGCTTTTGTAAACCATGAATTTCAATGTGTGAGATCAACTAAGTACATCTTGATCTCAACATCCATCCTTTATTCATTTGTCAAAAATAGGTCATAATAGAAGGTTCTAGAAGGAAATTTACATGTTAGAGATGACTAGTAATGATTACTTTAACCAAGTAAAGATGATCTATGAAGCTTGTGATTAGAAAATAATAATGTTCATCTATAACTTGATATTTAACTTGTATATGTTATTAAATATGTTTTTAAAATTGTCTACTATCATCAATTAGCATTGTTGAATAATAATTAATAATTTTATTTTATCATTGCAAGAAATAGATATATTAACAAGATATAGGAGTTTATAAAAAGTTTAAATTAAACTAATAGAAATATAAAGTATCCAAAATATTCAATTAAAGACACAACACAAAACACCAATACCAACCATAATTAATTGACAAACTCAAGAAATTTTATTACAATGTATATAATTTGTTAGAATATAACAATAATAAACCATACAATCATTAATTCATCTTATAAAATTTAGTTAGATAAAAACAAATATTTTGACACATCATAATAAAATACTAAAAGAAACATAGACATAACATAAAAACTACATCATTAGGATAAGTAACTAAGTTCACCAATGCTTGCTACAACCCAATCACAGTTGTGACTCCCATCATTGCAAGATTTACTCTAACAAGAGAGAATGACAATGAATTTGTTTGAAAAAAAAATTATTCTAATTTGTTTCGATATCAGCTATGAAATACAATATTTCATTGTGTCCATTGATTTAACATAACACAATGTATCATTTGATCATTACACTTAGTGCTCCCAAACTAGAAACTAAAAGTACAACTTTTTTTTACTTAATTATAAGATATCACTATAGAATTCCACCAACTTTAAGCAAATAAGATGGATGATTAAATAATCATATCTTACCATAGTCCTCTTTTCATTACCTTGCAATGTCCTTAGCAACCCACTTGGTTTCAATAACTTGTACCTACAAGATATTTGCAAAATTAGATACTCAATTAGACTCTCCATCAAAATGAAATAATCATGATAATTTTTTAAACAAGTTATAATAGAACGGGACCTAAGGGTTTGGACCTATACTTTGGGGGCTCATCCAAAATGGTCTTACCTACGTAATGATATCAAAGGCTTCAGAACTTTCACCTACTTGGACTTGAGCTAACACATACTTGGTTGGCCAATAATAATGTATATCATCTAGATTCAACTCTCACAAATAATTTGACAACAATTTCATTATATTCTCAATTTCACTAATCTTCACTATAATAAGGGAAAACAAAATTTTGAGATCAAATATTATCACTTGGTAGACATATAGGATCTTCCAAAAAAACTTACTACACCAAGCAATAAGAGATTTCAAATTAAATTTGAAGAAAAATAATATCTATTTAAAATTAGATTCCAACCAAAGGTAAGATAATCAACAATAACATTATATAAAATTAGCATAATATGATGTGTTTAATTTTAACATTAGGAGGGTGCACTCTTGTGGATACAAGAGCAAAAAACAAACAATCATAGTTCTATTGCAAATATTATGGGCGGGATGGACTCTAGCATGGCTATGCCAAAACCAAGATTATGAGGAAGAAATCTTGTAGAGAATTTTACTAGAAGCAAAATGAGCTACATTATCAAAGTTATGAGTAAGAACACCTATTACCAAGTTAGAATGGAACATTAATAACAACTTTAATTCAACATGAGAAGCATGATTCAAGATTGTCCACATAAACAAACTTACTTCCCAAAGTTATATTGTAACTGTAGACATGGAAAATATACCGACACACTTGATCCTGATTTACTAATATCGTTTCGTCCTAAATCATATTCTTAGCTAATCATCATATTTCATCTCTTAATTAAATAAATCATTATTTATCTGATTAAGTCATTCTCTCATGTTAATTGAATAAATTAATGTTATTTAATTAACCCTATAGTTTCTCTTTAGTTAAATAAATCATTTTATTTAATTAAATCTCTAAAGTCATTCCATTAAATTAAAGCAATCTTTATTTAATTTAATCTAACATCATCCCTCTTTAATTAAATAAATCAAAATCTTTTATTTAATTAAATCTAAGTCATATTCCTCTCAACTTTGATTTAAATCAATCCAAAAATCTAAATCAAAGTCACATCAACAAATCTCTTATTAAATTAATCCAATCCTGATTAATTTAATCCTAATCACCTAAATCCTCTAGATTTTGTCACTTGCACATGAAAATATATTTAAATGATTTATTAAATCTCTATTTTCTCTCAACATGGCAACTTTAGGGGAATATTCCTCCAAGTTTAAAAATCTCTCCAAGTGGGTTTGTCCTTCCAACAAAGCATTTAACCATCTTTCATGTCCTTGTGCATTGAGCTAAGTGGCATTTATTTCATTTCTTTCCCTTTCCAACAAGTCATTTCATGAATTTCAAAATCCACCTAATATCATTTATTGACACATTAGCCAAAATGTGCTCAACCCTCAACCTCTCACATGTTGACAAGTGGCATTTGGCCATTGGTTGAAAATTAGTCCCACATTCATCCATTTTGGCTCATTCTTCAACATTCTCATCTATAAATAGGAGGCTTTTCTTCTCATTTTGGATCCACAACTTAGAGCAAAAGTTACTCTTTTCACATTGAGAGTTAATTTTATCCATCTTCATAGCATTTGTCATCATCTTAGCTAGGTTATTACATATTTCATCGAGGAGCTCATTGTTCTTCATCAACAAGTGGATCAATCTTCATCAAATCATCATCAAGCTTGCAAAGGAGTTGGGAAAGGGCCAATTTTCACGTCAAATTGGCACCAATTCCCCCATGGGATTGAGAGTTTGCATGTTTAAATAGGATTTAATTGTTTTTCTTGTTTGTTCTTCATTTCTTTCCTATCTTAAGCATTGTAGATGAATTTCATGGGGAGTCTTAGTTATAACTTGCATATGGATCTAATATTGTGTTTGTTTGCTATGTTTGTGCAGGTCTAGGATTGGGGTTCACAGTAACTAGATATATTGCTCATCAACATTATAAGCAACAGACTTACAAATTCAAATGTAACCTATAAACAAGATCTTCCATCTAACCAATAATATATCATTCCATGTCAACATTAAAGTGATACCAATTTTAATAGCATTATATATATGAAGGGGTTTCATTAAAGTGATACCCATTTTAATAGCATTATATATATGAAGGGGGTTTATTAGGAATTGGAACATTATGATTGAAAAATTGTCTAAATAATTGTTGGAATTATTTACTATTTTTGATGTTGTAATTAAAAAAACAAATAGAGAGTAAACTCAACTAGGTTGGCCCTCTTGATTACCAAAGCATAGGAATCTATGATGGGTATATGTGATGATAATACCCATTAAAATTTTAATTTGTTGATTGCAGCAAAATAATATTAAGTTGAATTCAAAACTTCAATATTTTCTAGAAAGGGGAATGAACCAAGAACAAAACCCAAAAAATGTTTTACAAAATTCTTGAGCATGTGGTGCAACTCAACAATTGAGAATCCACAAGATTGTCAATTGTTGCAACCAATTAAATTTCGATTCCTGCTAGGGTCCTTTTTTCATTCCTGCATCTTGACCTTCAAGACCTCCTCCTTTTCCTCCACCTATTCCTCCATTGCTCCAAAAGTAACGAAAGGAAAGGAGCTCATCGTTGAGACCCTTGTCTCTGCCTCTGCTCCTCCCCTTGTCCCTCCTTAGGAACCTGCTCTTCCATCGGCAACAATTGTGAAGACTACTCCTCCAGTGGAATAGGATCCCCTGAAGTATTCTTAGTCATTGCCCATAGCTATCATAATTGACATATGCATGAGCGTAGATTTCACCAATGAGCATTGGATTAGGAACATGAGGCCTCATAGAAGTCCAAGGGAGAACCCTCTGACTCTATTTCTACTCATGTTTCTATTCCTTCTTCTATTTCTATTCCCAATCCTGGCTCTATTTATGCTTTTGTTCCCATTGCCTCTATCTTAATTTCATCTTCCTCGATAGAGCCTGATGAACCTCACCCTAATCAGGTGCAAGTGTTAATTAATCCTTCCTTAGAGCCTCCCTTGATCACCTCTTTACCAAATCTTCCTCCTTTCCTTGAGCTCGTTGGCATGCCTCATACAAAGGTCATGACTACTATGGATCCTTCTCCTCCTTCTTCCAAGTTTTTGATGTGAGGATTCCACATCATCTACTTAAGCGTAAGTTAGAGAATGATATTGTTCCAAACGATGGTCACAAAAAGTCTTCTGTGTATTTTTCATCTTGTTCTACTTTGGCTTGTACCATTCTTGTGACGGATATGGCACCACCTTCCCCAGAGTTTGTCGTTGCCCCTCTTCTAGAGGTTGGCAATAAATCTTTGGTTTCTCATCCTCCTTCTGTGTATTCACATCATTTCACTCTAGAGAAGTGTATGTTCAACTCAGTGGAGAACATTCCTACTCTTTCCTCCATCTTTGCTAAGTCTATGATGCTAGCCTCGTAGGAAATTGTTGATGAGGATGTTGATGCAGCCTCTTCCTTGGCTCTTGTTGCAAGTGATTCAATTAGTATTTCCCTTTCTATCCCTCCCCTATAGGCTCATCTTCCTTCCCCCTATGATGATCTAGATTGGGAACAAAATGACCTGTTGGAGGTGTCAAACTAAAGCAATAACTCTTCTCTATCTTTATATTAGATTTGTGTGTTTGTTGTTTTCTCTCATGCTTGTTTTTTAATGTTTGTGCTCTCAACTGGAGGATC
Source organism: Sequoia sempervirens (assembly GCA_007258455.2). Classification (NCBI taxonomy): domain Eukaryota; kingdom Viridiplantae; phylum Streptophyta; class Pinopsida; order Cupressales; family Cupressaceae; genus Sequoia; species Sequoia sempervirens. The sequence goes on along the minus strand of VDFB02351996.1, from coordinate 2,235 downwards.
CTTGATACCCTTGTAGGTACTTGGATATAGGAGAGAAAAATATTCGTAAAACTTATTCTATTTGTCTCATCATTCTTCTATCTATTGTAAATCTTACTTTTCACGTCGAGGACAATGGAAAGCATTGGGACATTTAGGCCTCTTCCATGTTGACCCAAATTTTTATTTATCTTGATGTGCTCTTCTTCATGTTCCAACCTATTTGGGGGTGATGAAAATTCATACGCATTATACTATATTTATCTGTATACATCTATGATCAGTTATGACCTTGAATAATTGGATCCCCCTATGATCTTGATTTTTTTCATCTCTTCTTTTCTTCATATTGTGGATTTTATGTGTTGTCCCTTGCACAACAACATTCCATGAATACATCTTGACATGTATGTCATGTTGTGACATCTCTATATTTTCTTCTCCTTAGAATGACTTGTGCTCCTTTGTGTAGCACACATCATGCTAAGGGGGGGCTATCATGTACGATTGTTTTCTTATCAATTTTAAAAAATAGTACGTTTTAAAATCTTGATATCTTATGATCTTGTCATCTAGCTTGGGGGAAACCTGAATAGGCATGTCTTGTATTTTTGTGATAGGGGTTCTCCTCCTTTACATGGTTTATTTTTATCACACGTCTCTATATCTGCTTGTTGTATGGTCTCTAGCTTGCTAGCCATACCTATCAACATTGTCTTTTATCTTATCAGATTATGTCATGTCTACAAATCTTCTCATGTCTATTTTTTTCTTTTTCACCTAATTTGTTTGTTTGTAGCTAGCATGTTTGTAGTGAGATTGTAGTCAACTTTGTAGGATAGAAGACCCATGTCCTCTTCATGTATTGTCTTAGCTTCCCCTTTGTATATACTGGATCAAAGGCCTACGTCCTCTTCATCCTAGGTATATTCTCTTCAACCTCTTTCTACTTTAGTTCACACATGTTAGAATACATATGCTCACTCAAGTGGGGGAAAAATACAATGCTGAAAATTGCATCCTATGTAATTTCGCATTCCATAACCTCCCCTTTAGAATAACTAAAAATGATAATGCAATCCCTCTTTTTCCTAACCTTGATTTCACTCTTAACCCATTTATTTTCAGTTGATTAAGTGAATTTTTGTCTCAGATGCTAACATGATGTGCATACATCTGCACGCTGTGTAAATGTCCCAAAAAGATTCCTACCTACATAGCCATTGGGACATTACAATTCTCACTTTCTCACAAATTATAATGCCTTTGTGGCTTCCAGATGTGCCAAAAATGCTCATTTGCATACCTTTTCTCCTTTCAAACCTCCTATTCTCTCATTCATTCACTCTCTCTTGATCATTCTCTCACTCTCAAGCATTCTTGCTCTCTTACACCATTTTTCTTTATCACTCTCTTGCACTTGGCTCTCTACACTAGCACTTTGGTTCTCTTGGAATGTATTAGAGATTGTATGCTCTTCCTTTTGACATTCTCATTTTCTAGAGGGTAATTGTAATATCTCTATTGCATTATCGTCTTATTTTGATAGCATCTTGTCAACTATTTGTATCTTGTCTATTTTTAATTTCTTGTCTATTATTTTCTCTATCTATCTATCTGGTTTTCCATGGAGGTGGGAACACCTACATGGAGGTTTGACTAAGGAAAGCCCCTAAAACAACCCCAACCAATTTTTTGTTTCTATGTGTGTAGGTTTTAAAGGTGTTGTATTGCAGAAGGCTTCACGCATGGGACCTCTTATGATTTATCCTTTTCTTTTCTACTTTGTTACTTTCATTTCATTTTATTTAATCTATGCTTGTTATTTCCATTTATGTTATTCCTATTATTCAATTAATTAAACAAATTTTCAATATTTTAGTTACCAAATAGATAATAGGTTATTTGTGCTTTCTTGTGACAAAATTTGTTTTCAGTCCATATGAGACTACAATGCACAATGGGGATGTCAATGCATTGTGTTGTCATTCTTGGTTGAGAGCTTGTTGGTTTGTCCAAAAAAGCTTTGAAACCTGCTCTTTCAGTCCCTAAAACTGTTATCCTTTAATTCATCATAAAACATAAAATATAAATAATCTCCCTTATCTTCCTATCTGTGTCACCTAAGCTTTAGTCCTTGAGGTAGTCAAGGAATATTTTCCCTTAGTGAGGAGGGCTTCCAATTTTCCTCCTCTACAACACTATTTCCAAATTCCTCTATCATAATATAATTAATAGATTTGGATAACCATTAAG
>VDFB02351995.1:0-16759 GCA_007258455.2 Sequoia sempervirens | reverse complement strand
AATCAAGGGTTTGAGGGAAAATTAAGATGTAACAATCAATCCACCTGTTGTTTTCCACTGTATCTTGGTGGATTGATTGAGAAAATGTTAGGGAAAATTTGTAAATGCATTTGGGAATAAGGAGTGGTCTTTGAATGGTGTTCTTATGACTGCTCTAGGTTTGAACAAGGGTTTTCCAACATGAAGATGAGGAACCAAAGAGGGGTTTTTTGTAAATTAGTGCTTGTAGGGACTTTGTGAGGGTCTATCGAGTCTGTGCAGAGGTATTGGAAGATGTTTTGGGCATTGGAATGATTGGAGGAGTCATGGAATTGTGTTTTCCATTAAAAACCCTTAAAAATTGCATTGAAATGAGGGTTTGTGAGAACAACATGAAAAATTCCTTGAACTTGTGAAAAAATTAGATAATTTAAAGCTTTTTCACTTATATTTTGACTGTATGAAGGAATATTGTAGAGGGTAGGTGTTTGTGAGGTACTTTGTTTGTAAAACAGGCCTAATTGAGAAGCCTTTTTCTATGTTGGGTCTATTGATAGTCAGGTAAACTCCGAAAGAGTTGTGGCTAAGTTTGAGATATGTATCATAGGAACCAAAAGGGTATCTAAAACCAATATTTTTTTGGTAAGTGCTTTGGAGAATCTGAGTGAAGGTGGGAAAAAACTGGGTTCCCACTACTACAAGGAAAACAAGGTCAAATGATGAGTTTTGATGTGTCCAATGAAATAGATTTGAAGAGTATTTTAAAATGATCTAACTTGTTATTAGAAGCATGTTGAAGGTTTTGACAAGGTCTTGTTGAAGACTTGTGGTTGCTTTGCAAATTGGAGGAATACGATTCCTTGAGGGTGAGTTGATGTCTGACAGGTTGAAGGTATTGGAAGGAAGGGTTCATTATTTTTGAATTGACACTAGCATTGTTGTGAATTAATCTTCACCTTGGCTCTACATCATATGCTTTCTTACTGTAGATGGTGCAATAAATTTTGGAACTTTAACTGTCTGTAACACTTGCAATTGTTTTACATTTTACAAGAAACCAAGGATGCGTGTTGTAAAAGGGAAAGTGATTTGTACAATGATGAATGTTGTTGAGGTGGTTGACACACTTGAGAGGGTGTGTAGTGGCACATCTTCTTCGGGATGGTCGTGTTCGACAAATGTGCTGGTAAGATCCGGTAATTACAAGATGCAATCAAATGTATAATTCTAATCTCTCATAAGTGGTTACGATGTTGAATGGAAAGTGGGAATGTTTTAATTAGGAGGCAACAACCGTTGTACAGGGGAAGTCCCCTTGTTTTAGGAAAACACTAAACGTTGAGGTAGCGACATGTTCGCTAATTGATTGTGAACTTATAATTTCCCTTTACTTCCAATGTGTCAATCAGACTACTTTACAATTTTAGTTAGAAAATATCATGTTTGTTACAAATATGATGATTTTGATAGTATATATTTCCTTTGATTTAGGATGATAATCAAGGAGATATAATAACTCAATTATTGCATCGTTTGGTTGTGTGTATATGTTATACATTCAAATTGTTTTAATATCAAATATATTAAGTGATTTTCTTTTTCGAATTTGTTGTGCAAGTTGTTGCTGAATACATAAGAGAAATGGAGAATGAGAGATACGTATATTACTGTATTGTAGAACAATGTATGAGAAAATTTCATGATTGGAAATTGTTCAACATGCATAGGATTCAACATCACCGCCTTCATATTCTCATGCCACTAAAGTGTGGCCAAAGTGTGTCAGGGGGGAAACCAAAACACCCCCTCCTCCCCTTGAGAAATTGAAAAGTATCTTCAAAAGAAGGTGGATAATATGGAGTACCAACTAAAGCTATGACATAATCTCCAGCAGAAGCATGTTATTGAAAGGGTCTATAGAAAGTATGGTAAACATAGCTTTCATCTACTTCCCAAGGAAGGAAAGGACGAGGTGAGGGAGCGAATGGCATTATACAATAGTGAGGAGAAAAAGGAGCAAAGAAGGAAAAAAATATTAAAATTGGAGGAGACAAAGAGAAAGGATGGAATGGTAATGTCAAATCAAACTGTTAAATTTGAATTTTGGTTGGTTCATATTTTTTGTTTTGATGCATACAAGGTTCACTTAACGTTAACTTACATGACATGACAGGGTGATGGTTGAGAAGCGATTCTTGCCGCCTAGTAGAGTATTGTTTATTTGGTAGAGGAAGTTGTGCCTACGAAAGCCCAAGATGATGGTGTTCCTCCCAACCCAACATCTAACATTCAAAAGAAGGATCATACATGGTCAAAAGTTTCAAGGAACCCTCACAAGAAGAAACAAGAACAAATAACAATCTCAAAAAAAAAAATTTAATGTTTGTTTTGATTATTTCAATGAATTGGTTGCATGCATCTGAATTTGATGTGATGTTTCAATTCTTGCTATTATAGGGAAAGGGTGAACAATGAAGTGTTGCCCTCAAGTAGGTTATTGTTGATTTGGAAGATGAAGCAGTGCCCATGAAAGCACAAGATGATGTTCCTCCCAACGCGTTGTCTAACATTGAGAAGAAGGAGGATACATGGTCTAAAGTTTTCTCTCACTCTCACAAGAGGAAATTAGAACAAATGGTGATTTTAAAATATCCTATTTAATGTTTTTTTTATTACTTCAATGAATTGGTTGCATGCATTTGAATTTGAGGTGACGTTTCAATTCTTGCTATTACAGGGCAACGATGAACAATGAAGTGCTTCCCTCGAATAGGGTACTATTGATTTGGAAGATGAAGTAGTTCCCATGAAAGAACAAGATGATTTTGTTCCTCCCAACCCATCGTCTAACATTGAGAAGAATAAGAAGAAAAAAGAAGCATACATGGTCAAAGGTTTCTTCTCGCCGTCACAAGAAGAAACGAGAACAAATGATGATTTTTAAATATTTTATTTAATGTTTGTTTTGATTATTTTAATGAATTGGTTACATGCATCTTAATTTGACGTGGTGTTTCAATTCTTGCTATTATAGGGAAACAATGAACAACAAAGTGTTTCCCTCGAATAGGGTACTGTTGATTTGGAAGACGAAGCAGTGCCCATGAAAGAACAAGATGATGTTGTTCCTCCCAACCTGCCATCTAGCATTGAGAAGAAGAAGAAGAAGCAGGAGTTTACATGATCAAAAATTTCCTCTCGCCTTCATAAGAAGAAATGAGAACAAATGGTGATTTCAAAATCTTCTATTTAATATTTGTTTTGATTATTTCAATGAGTTGGTTGCATGCATATGAATTTGTTGTGACATTTCAATTCTTGCTATTACAGGGCAACGATGAACAACAAAGTGTTTCCCTCGAATAGAGTATTGTTGATTTGGAAGACAAAGTAGTGCCCATGAAAGAACAAGATGATGATGTTCCTCCCAACCCGTCGTCTAACATTGAGAAGAAGGAGCGTACACGGTCAAAATTTTCAAGGTGCCCTGACATGGAGAAACTAGAAGAAATGGAGAATTCAAAATCTTATATTTAATGTTTGTTTTTATTATTTCAATGAATTGGTTGCATGCATTTGAATTTGATGTGATGTTTCAATTCCTGCTATTATAGGGCAAGGATGGACAATGGAGTGTGGGCCTTGACCTTATTGGCCATGTGGTTGCACATTTGAAATGGGAGATGCTAATAGAGATGGACATGCGAATGGGGAGAGCACTGGCCTACAAGTGGGACAAGGAAATAAAGATGGACATGGGGATCAGGAGAGCACTAGCCTACAAGTGGGACAAGGTAATAAAGATGGACATGGGGACAGGGAGAGCACTGGCCTACAAGTGAGACAAGGCAATAAAGATGGACATGGGGACGGGGAGAGTATTGGCCTACAAGTGAGAAAGGGTAATAAAGTTGGACATGGGGACAAGGAGAGCGTTGGCTTGCAAGGGGGAGATGGCAATAAAGATGGACATGGGGACTGAGAGAGCAGTGGCGTGCCATCTATATCGGTAAAAAACACAACACACTTCCATGTTTATGTTCTAATTTCTTTATGAATCCTTTAATATGTCTTGAATTATGATTCACATCAATGACATTTCCATTGCAGCCAAATCCTGTTGATGAATAGATGATAGAGTTTAAGGGCATCACTTTTAAGATCGATGATCATGTTGATCTTTGGATGCAATGTAAAGTATTTCCAAAGGAATTGTAAGAGTTGTCTCTAGAGATGGTAAAACCCACAATTTTAGGCACCCAAAAAATTGTGTGAGAGTCAGCATTGTTGAGGCCATTGCTCGTGACTGCGCAGTTCCTTTTCCTTGTCCTAGCGTAGAGACTGTCGAAGAGTGTGTGGGTGGCTTCATGATATGGAAACTCTCTGAGTTGAAGCATTCTCTTCCAGAGGTACATATAAATGATATGTTGTTATATATATCAGACTACCTTATATTTGTTTCCATCCATATGTTAATTGTTCAAATTGTTTCTTATAGGCTAAAGGTGTTCAAAGTGTGAAGGACAAAGCACAACCTCTCCAGAAATTTGTTGTTTCACGTTCATTGTCTGTGAGGGTTCGTGGAATTGGAATCACCCCTCCCAAAATACATAATAGCCCAAAGAAACAGGCCATATATTATGTAGGCATGACCTAAATAGCAAATAATATGCAGTGTAGGTTATGATGAGACATGCTCACAATACTCATTGTGTATTGTGGGTTTCATTATTTGGTTATTGAACAATTTTAGTGTAGACATATACTATTTTCATATGTTTGAACACTATGTTATACATTTGATATCATACTTTTCATGGCCCTTTATAATTACATTATCAACAATGTGAAATAATGGTAGGCAATGCCAACTAGAGTTTTACTATTTATGGTAGCTTGCTTATAAATGAAAAAGATAAGTTGACATGTAAATCATTTGACCTCAAAAAAATTGAATATAGTAATCAACGGTATTCAATACAATAATTGCATACATGGTATTGAATAGAGTATAGCTATAAATGTTATGTATATGTATATGTATGTACGTATGTGGGAAATTATTTGCATTGTTTGAAAACACACTTTCATCAATTATTTCCTTATGAAAAGTTATTGTTTCCTTACAACCAAAAATTTAATGAAGTCCGCTTTCAAATTTTAGAACAACTTTTTCGTACAGTAAAAATAACATTTTCCTTTTTCCATCTGATTGGAAGAGATAAAATGGTCAAATTGTTTGTAGTGTTGGAAAACACATTGTCCCCTATCTGTCATTTCCTTATGAAAAGTTTTGTTTGGTTACAACCACGAATGTAATGAACTCAACTTTCAAATTTTAGAACAACTCTTTGGTATAGTAAAAATGTCATTTCCTTTCTCCATCTGATTGGAAGAGATAAAATGCTCACATTGTTTGTAGTGTTGGAAAACACATTGTCCCCTGTCAGTTATTTCCTTATGAAAAGTATTTGTTTTGTTATGACCAAGAATGTAATGAAGTCCACTTTCAATTTTTAGAACAACTATTTGGTAGATTGGAAATGACATATTTCCTTTGTCATGTGATTGGAACAAATAAAATGCTTGCATTGTTTGCAGTGTTGGAAAACACACTGTCCCATGTCAGTTATTTCTTTATGAAATTTTTAATTTCCTACACTCCAAAAATAAAATTAATTCCACTTTCAATTTTTAGAACAACTATTTGGTATAGTAGAAATGGCATATTTCCTTTTATCGTGTGATTGGAATAAATAAAATGCTTGCATTGTTTGTAATGTTGGAAAACACACTATCCCCTGTCAGTTAGTTCCTTATGAAAAGTTTTTATTTCCCACTCTCCAAAAATGAAATGAAGTCCACTTTCAAATTTTAGAACAAATCTTTGCTAGAGTGAAAATGTCATATTTCCTTTTTCCCTTTGATTGGAACAAATAAAATTCTTGCATTGTTTACAGTGTTGGAAAACACACTATCTCCTATCAGTTATTTCATCATGAAAAGTTTTTTATTTTATACGCTCCAAAAATGTAATGAAGTCCACTTTCAAATTTTATAACAACTATTTGGTTTATTAAAAATGTCATATCCTTTTTTCATGTCATTGGAACAAATAGAATGCTCGCATTATTTGCAGTGTTAGAAAACACACTGACCTATGTTAGTTCATTATGAAAAGTTTTTTATTTCGTGGGCTCCAAAAATGTATGATTCTATATTGCATGGTTGCATCTTTTTTATTATGGTATATTACAAGGATGTAATGTAACTAACATAACACACTATTTGATTAGAAAGAGGATAGATGAATGAAAGGGATATGGGATATGGTTAAAATGGATGAATGATATGTGTTGTCAAAATAACTTCATGTCAAAAGAGAAACTTACTTTTATTAGCACTAGAATAATGTACAATGATATAATGGATCATGATGATGATGCATTAGGTACATATGGATGGAGTAACATAAAAATATAGAAGTTAAAATAAGAATAGTGATCTAAAATATATGTTTTCAAGGCATTCCAGAATATGAAGGATGAAATAAATCATGATAGTGTGATGGATGTAGCATTAAAACTATAGTAAAAAAAAAAGAATAGATACATGTATAAACAATCCATTAAAATAATGTAAGAAAATGGGATGATATTTTATAAAACATTGAAGGTAAGGGTGTATGGGATTATGAGTGGGATGGAAGAATGGGTGAATGGAAGGATGGAGGGGATTCTAAAAGAGGAGCAAAGCATGGTGGAAGATAATTGATGATAGATAGAGTTGGATAGGTCATTCTCTCATTGAGATATATGTGATAATTGTTATCAAGTAAATTTAAAAAAGGGGATGACCATGTATTTCAGCATACAATCAAAAAAAGGTGTGAAATAATAAAGATAAAAATTGAATAGAAAAGATAGAAGGAGGTAAATGGGTAGATAAGGGGAGTGGGAAAGAATAAAAATAAGTTGAAGTGTTGGTAGACGAGAAATATGATGAAGGACATCATGATTAGGTAATGTATGTAGAGTCCCAATAATAAAAATGGATGGGATGAATTGTGGAATGAAGAGAAAAATGATGAATAAGAAACTTGAGTGAATGATCCGAGGTAAAAGGGATGAAGGGATGGGTGGGATAATTTTCCTTAAGGAAGATGTCTCCATCCTCAAAATATCTAGTATAGATGTATTTATTGTAGTGTTGAAAAACACACTGTCCCATGTCAGTTAGTTCATAATGAAAAGTTTGATTTCATTATGACTGAGAATGTAATGAAGTCTATTTTTCAATTTTTTGAACAACTCTGTGGTACAATAAAAAAAACATTTCACTTTCTTCATTTGATTGGAAAAAATAAAATGCTCACATTGTTTGCACTATTGGAAAACACACTATCTCATGTCAATTATTCCATCATGCATAGTTTGTGTTTCATACGCTCCAAAAATGTACTGAATTCCACCTTTAAATTTTAGAAGAACTATTTGGTAACGTAACTATGGCATTTCCCTTTTTTCATCTCATTGGAACAAATAAAATTCTCACATTGTTTGCTATTGGAAAACACATTGTCTTATGTGAGTTAGTTCGTTATGAAAAGTTTTGTTTTGTTACGACTAAGAATGTAATGAAGTCGAATTTCAATTTTTTCAATCGCTCTTTGCTATAGTAAAAAAAGGCATAAATCACTTTCTTCATCTAATTGGAAAAAAAAAATGGTCACATTGTTTGCAATGTTGGAAAACACAATATCTCATGTCAGTTATTCTGTCATGAATAGTTTTGTTTCGTCTGCTCCAAAAATATAATGAAGTTCACCTTTAAATTTTAGAAGAACTATTTGGTGATGTAAAAATGACATTTCCCTTTTCTCGCCTGATTGAAACAAATAAAATGGTCACATTGTTTGCTGTTGGAAAACACACTGTCCCATGTCAACTAGTTCATTATGAAAAGATTTGTTTCTTTAAGTTTGTTATTTTTTTTATTCAAAATTTTAGTGTTTCCATTGAATAGGAAGTTTATTCCAATTGTAGGTTTTTGTATTTGATTTTTGGTTTTGAATATTCATTGCTGAAAACATAGTGTAGAGAACATATGATCTACATCAACCACACATTAGGATGACAAGGAAAACCCTTTCATAATAGGAAAGTAAAGGATGCACTTTGGGTTGTGCCCCAATTGGAAAACAATTCACATCATTTCCAGACAATTCAATCTTAGCATACATAATCAAAATCATGTTAATTTGAAAGCTTTGTAAATGTCAAAAGTCCTTGCAAAAGGAAGCAAAAATATGTTTTTTTCTATGTTATGTATTAACTATCCATAAATGTTTGAAATAACATTGTAAATATATAACATGGAAATGAGTGTGAGGTAATAGCTAATGACATCAAAATGTTATTGATATTGGATACAGTCATATAGAAAATCTCTGAAAACTTTACAAACATTTGTGACTAAATATTATCAAAATGTTTGTTATAATAACTTAATAGTTTCTAAACACTATCAACTACGTCAACCATTTACAAATAGGTATAATTTTTGCATTCCTAGTATTAGGAAGGATTTGGTGCACTTTGATTTTCAAGGTATAATTCACAACATACAACATAGGCACCCCCATAATTTGCATGTATCAGCCTGAATGATGGTCTGACACGTTGGACCTCGAACCTGACAATGTGTTCAAATTTGAACATGACCAACAAACATTCCTCCATGGGACCATGTGATTACTAATTATAGATTCCCCCTTAAGTAGTCTCATAAACCTCATGGTCATCTCATTCGAAAGATTGTGCTTGTGGATTATTATTGTTGGTTAATACATACCTTCCAGATGCATCCAACTAGGAAAATGTCTCAAATTTCTTGGTAAAGAGACTTTGGCCAATAACATAAATTTACAATATCTATTTATAGATTGTAATATTCAACATCCATGCTCATTTTTTCCCATACAACAAAGATGCAATTAAATAAATGAGCATAATTATGATAGTTGACATTACTATGGTTTGGCCCTTTTCTATCAATTCTCCTTAACATTTTTTCCCACAACCTATATGGGAGATTCAATTCCTCTATCCGAGCAAGAATATTACATGAAAGACATGGGTGATAGTTGCTCAACCAACTAGAGACCCATGCTTGTGAATTGTGCAACATCTTTTATACAGGTGCATCAAATAAATTATTAGCTTTCACTCTCAATGCTAACCAAAAAGTGACTACAAAGCTACATATCAGTATTGAAGAAGGTGCATGTGTAGTGTGTGCAATGGAAAAATGGAAATGAATAAGTGGAGTAGCATGTACTACAAATCCTAAAATGAAAAAGGAATCTGCTAGGAAAATAGTGGAAAAGAAGCAACCAAAGTGAAAGAGATAGATAATGTTTTGATTGAAGAGATTCTACCTGTTCTTCAAAACTTGAGGAAGGAGTGTGTGCAATATGTGCAATGGAGAAATGGAAATGTACAATTGGAGCAGTAGGTAGTAAAATACCTAAAATGAAAGACAAAACAACCTTTTTCAGAAGATACATTTGCATTCTCTAATTACGAAGACACTCTCAATGCTGACCAAAAAGTAGTTGCAAAGATACATAACAGTATTGAAATGTCGTGCATGTGCAGTATGTACAAATAATGTGACAATATGGGAAAGTGTGTTTTCCAACACTGCAAAAAATGTGAGAATTTTATTTTTGTGCAATGGACAAATGTAAACACACAAGTGGAGCAACATCTACTACAAATCTTGAAATGGAAAAGGAATCAACTATGGAAATAGTTGAAAAGAAGCGACCAAAGTGGAAGAGATTGATAATGTTTTAAATAAATACATTCTACCTGTTTGATGCAATACAGGGGTGCCTTCAATCAACCAAACACAAAATTCAACTGATTAAAACAATTTTTTAATCCTTCAAACCCTATCTAGGGCGATTCTCCTCAAGCTTCACAAATCTGCCTTGCAGGTCTATAGTCCTATTCTCTTGGACTTATCTCACAAACTCAACCTTAAAACCACTAACCGTATATACTTTTAGACACCCTTTAAGGTCTACAAAGACATATCGTAAAAAACCTCCACAACTCTTTTGGAACAAAACCCTCAAACAGGTACTTCTGCGTTGTCCTAGAACTTCAATTAGGTTGCTTTTACAAATGAACCCCTCTCAAAACTCCCTACCAACAAAAAAATCTTGTGGGAATTCTTTCAACAGTCCCTAAAACCACCAATTCTTCAACTTTTATCACCAGGAGAGCCCTCCAAGTCATATTTTTACCAAACCCTCACTTTATCCAAGTTTTCCAAGGGTTTATTGAAAATATAGGTTCTAGGCCTCTAACCACTTGGAAAATTCTTCAGAAAGACTCTAATATATCTACACATGCTTGAACGATCATCATAAACTATTTCCCAAAGGATTACAACATCTACCACCCTCAAACCTCTTATTTTCACTCAAAATACACCATTTTGCCAACTAGGGCATCATGTAAAATCTATTTCATGGCCTCCCCTAATCAAAAGACTCATTCTAACACCTAATCCTAACATTTTTGACTGATTCCATTGAGTTACAATAATTACAATAGGTGTAATGAGTCAATTTCTCATTTTAATCAACCTTAACCCTTCAAAACAGGGTTTCAAACCCGCCTTTAGTAAAAAGCTTCAAAAAACCACAAACCTTGATGAAAATCCTTCAAACTTGAATTAAATCAAAGCTACTTCAGTCCTCTAATGATTTTAATACATTTTTAGAATAAACTCTAACTGTACGGGCTGTACAAGTCAGAAGAACAATAAATTTTTTGGAAAATACTTAGGAAAATGAAGTTTTCAATGATTTATTTGATCACAAATGAGAAACCAACCTTACATAAAGTTTCTCCAGGCCTATTTAACCTTGAAAAAACAAGAAAAAACCAAATTAACTGTCACAAATGACCATTCAAGCCTCATGATCGTTGGGCTTCCACATTTTAGCATTTTGCTTTAACAACATTTACATTATTTTGCAATTTTTCCAATATTTGCTCAAATGACCCCAAATCACTCTAATGGACTCATTACATCATAAAATGGTCTAAATGACCTTATTTTTTGAAAAAAAAGACTCAAATACCCCTAAACAACCAAAAGACCTCAATTGTCAACATTTGCATAAAATGCTCTCGATGCCTTTGCACCATACACTTGACCAAAAAAGGATTCTATGTCCATTGGAATCTGAATTACAACTTGTCCACCTTTGATATCTTCAACTCTTTTCTCTACAAAAGCTCTTGCTGCTCCTCTAATTGGTAACCTTTCCCATTGAACCTTGAACCTATTATTGTGAATGCGTTGCTCCATCCCTGCACACTAATCTAATGAACTTTCTTTGACCTTTTTCTCTTCTATTACTGATGTTAGATTCCCCTTCCTATCTGCCAACTTATCACTATCAACATTACCCTTGAATTTCCAATCCTTCCTTCTTATTCCATGCTCAAACTCATCCAACTATCTTGGCTAAACACCTTCAATCACTACACTTTTTATTTTTATCTCTTCTTTCAGACCCTCTACTCTTAGGATCTCAACTTCAATAGGCTTATTTACCACTATCTTGACAGTATTGAAATGTCCCTTAACCTCTTTTACAATCATAGGACAAACTACTGTCCCAACCAAAATTTCATCACATTTTGTTAACCCATCTTGCTTCCTCACCAACAATTCTTCCTTGACCTTCTCTAGGTCAGTCTTTGACATCTTCTTCTCCTCATCATTTTTTCTTCCTAACTGTGCACCATTCTTCAAATCATTGTCCTAATTTCTTCAACCTTTTTACTAGCTACAAGCTCTTTGCTTTTGTCTTCCTTGACCTTAATATGATCTTTCTTTCCCATCATGATCACTTGGGTTGCCTTACCTTTTCCTTTCACATCTTCAACTAATGGGGTTAAAGTAAAAGTTTTCCCATCCTTCTCAATCTGATATGTGTTTTGTCTTCCATCATACATGACATGTCTCATATTGCCATGGTCTCCCAAGCAATAGATGACAACAACTCATAGGTAGAACCTCACAAAGAACGATATCCCTGTAACCACCAATCTAAAACTCAACCAAGGCTTGTTCATTGACTAAAAGAGACTAACCCTCAGTTAACCAAGATACCTTATAAGGAATTTCATGAAGAAATTTTTGCAAGTTCAACTTATCTACCATTTCACTAGACACCATTTTGTCAGTGCAACTAAAATCTATGACTACCTTGCATACCTTACCCTTGGACTTACATGTGGTTCTGAACAAAGTTCTTCTTTGCATTAATTTCTTCTCTTTGGAGGCTTTCAAAAGTGTTCTTCTTAGCATCAATGATTCTCCTACCTCTGGAGTAACAACATGACTTGGAGAATTTGAACTTTCACATTCATCTTCTTGCACTATTTAAGCCCTCCTTTCACCTCTTCTCTCACTTCCACTTGATGTAGAACCTTGCCTTTCAGGGCACTTGTATGATGGATGACCAAACTCTTGACAATTTTAGCACCTACCTACAAATGTGTTTGAACCGATTCCTCCACCAAATCTTCCTCTTGAAACTCTAAAACCACCTCTAAAATTTGCAGCTTGTTCTTGTCCTTTGTGCACATCCTCTTGGCTCTCACTTGATGGTCTTGATGTAGAATATGTACCTCTTCCCCTTGAAGTGCTTCCTCTGCCTCTACTTGTCTTTTCTTGCCTTATTTTCACCTTTTCTTCTTCCCTTATAGCCATATGATAACATTCTTCAACACTTCTTGGATTTTCCAAGGTTATTTTATCCTGTATATTAAATCTCAATCCACCCAAGTATCTAGTTATCTTTTCATCTTCATTTTCATTATGGCTAGATCTAATACTTAACTTGTAGAATTCTTTAGTGTATGCTTTAACATTCATGTCTTTTTGTTTTAAACCTTGAAGCTTTCTAAATATTTTAATCAGTTGAATTTTCAAGTGTTCCCCTACAAACTCTAAGGGCACTCACAAACAAAAAGGTGCTCACCAAATTTCCAAACGAGGTAGTGGTCAGACCTACTTTGAATTTTCACCTAGTACCATCCAGGATGTGTTTCATCCGGAACACAATGATCATCCGGAATTGCCTTGGCCTGCTTCAAACTAGATTGAATATTTGAAAACTTATAGTTCATCAAAAAACCATAATGCTGCAAATTTTCCTTTTTCCTAAAGAATTGTTCCATTTTATACAAAAGTGTGTAATGCAAATATTCCATTTGCTTTGTGCATTTTTTTTATGATCACACAAGTACTGAGTTTTGAATGTGCAATGGTACAACTCAATGGCTACATTTGTATCATAGTTGGCATGTGGGAAGATTTTGTAAATTTTTTCCCACATGGCTACAAAAAAAGGCAATAGTCAAGTAAACCACAACGTATTAGGGGTAACATCAAAGAATGTGAATGGTGCAAAACAAACAAGGTGACAAAAATTGTCAACTCACCAATTCAACCATCTCCTTCACACTAGGTCTTCTTGAAGTACTCTAAAAATTGGGGCTGATCATTGAACTCCTCAAAGAAAAAGTTCAATAGCTGATGAGTATTGTCTTTTCTATCACCGATCACCATCATGATCGTGCCAATTCTATGGAAGATGCTCATTGCTCTTTCATTGGTTGTGTACTTATATATGTTCTTCAGCCAAGCCCTTTTAACATGCCAAATGCATAGAAGCACACGACATCGAAAGACAACCCTAATAGACAATCCAAATGATATTGTTTAGTGCTCATCTACATGACAAAGTGGCATTCAAAATAAATAGCAAATGAGAATGCTAAGAAAATGAACAAAGAGATGCACATACTGTATGGCCTAAATTTTTGTAGTCACATCATTGGTCAAAAATGCATTGATTCTCCAGTTGGGTATGGGTCTTCTTCCATAGGCATGCAATTCGCGTAGCTACGTAGCAATGTCCTCAATCTTATTTTGTGAGGAGACTACCCATGCAATAGGCACACCACTTTTTTGCTCATCGAAAATGAGCAAAGTATATAATGGAAACTGTAGACATAAAAATTCAGCGTGAGCATTGTCAAGTTTATAGCCAGTAAGATCATTGAAAAGATGAAGAACTATTTGTCAATGTTAGTAATGTCCCACCCCATATTTTTTAGTGGAAAATGTGGAATCCATTGAGATGACTGAATTGTGCGAGTGGTGAACCATTATATCCAACATCCATAGAATCTGAACCTCAATAACAAAAGGTGTATCATTCTCATGGGGTCATTGAAAGTAGTTGTCAAAGTCCTCTCCATTCTACATTATGATACTTGTTGAATCGAATTTGTGTTTTTGTACGTGAATAGAACACACCTTTCGCCAAGCATTCATTACGTCCTTTCTTGTAAGGAAATCATCTCTCTTCAACATCATGCCACAGAAGATAGGATCGTTGACATGTCTATCCATTATTGCATTGACACTCACGTCCACGAGCAAAAGAATTTGAATATAGCTTCTACATTCTGCAAATATATTAGGGGTAAACATGGAATGCCTATCTCCACTTGTGTTGCCAATTCCATGGAAAAATTCACCATTTTTATCGATGTGGAACATTTCTTTGTAGAGAAGATAGGCAACATCGGGTTTGTTGTGCATAACCTTTACAATGAAGTGGCATTGACAACCTCACTTTTGTATAAACCTTTTCTTTTCTTCTATGGTGGAGGTTGGTCTTTGTGGTCTTCAAAATCGTATGCACAATTCAATAGTTGTAAAGAAAGCATCGCCTCATCATCTTGAAGCAAGAGAGAGTAAAATATCATTCAACCATACAAAATGAATGTTGAAAGATACAAACCTATGCCACATAATTATTTTTCCATAATTTTTATCATTGACGGGACTTGATGGTACACTTTTTTTTCTTAGATAAAATTTAGTTTCAAAACTTCAACCAACATTTCACTGTGAATGAAATCATCAAGTATGGTAATGAGAAACTTCTAAAAAGTTCAAGGACCCCATCCTCCTTGAATCCTCAAATCTACCTTATAGGTTTGTAGTCCTATTCTCTTGGACTTATCTCCCAAACTAAACTTCAAAACCACTAACCCTATATACTTTCAGACACCCTTTAAGGTCTACAAAGACATATCGTAAAAAACTTCCACAACTCTTTTGGAACAAAACACTCAAACACGTACTTCTACACTGTCCTAGACCTTCAATTAGGTCGCTTTTACAAAGGAACTCCTCTCAAAACTCACTAATAACCCAAAAATATTGTGGGAAGTCTTTCACCAGTCCCTAAAACCACCAATTCTTCAACTTTTATCACCAGGAGAGCCCTCCAAGTCATATTTTTACCAAACCCTCACTTTACCCAAGTTTTCCAAGGGTTTATTGAAAATATAGGTTCCAGGCCTCTAACCACTTGGCCAATTCTTTAGAAACACTCTAATATACTTGAACATGCTTAAAAAATGATCATACACTATTTCCCCCAAGGATTACAACATCTACCACCCTAAAACCTCTTATTTTCACTCAGAATACAACATTTTGCCAACTAGGGCATCATGTAAAATCTCTTTCATGGCCTCCCTTGCTCACAAGACTCATCATAGCACCTAATCCTAACATTTTAGACTCATTCCACCAAGTTACAATAATTACAATAGGTGGAATGAGTCAATTTATCATTTTAATCAACCTCAACCCTTCAAAACAGGGTTTTAGACCTGCCTTTAGTAAAAAGCTTCAAAAAAACCACAGACCTTGATTAAAATCCCTCAAACTTGAATTAAATCAAATATAATTCAATCCTCTAATGAGTTCAATGCAATTTTAGAGCAAAATCCAATTGTACAGACCATACAAGTTAGAAGAACAGTAAATTTTCTAGAAAGTACTCAAGAAAATGAAGTTTCCAATTATTTCTTTGATCACAAATGAGCAACCAACCTTACATCAAGTTTCTATATGCCTATTTAACCTTGAAAAAACAAGAAACAACCAAATCAACTATCCCAAATGACCATTGAAGCCTCATGACTGTTGGGCTTCCACATTTTAGCATTTTGCACTTTTGCTTTGACAACATTTACATTATTTTGCATTTTTCCCAATATTTGCTCAAATGACCCCAAATCACTCTAAAGACCTCTAATGGAATCATTACATCATAAAATGGTCTAAATGGCCTTATTGTTTGAACAAAAATACTTAAATACCCGTAAACAACCAAAAAACCTCAATTGTCAACATTTGCATAAAATGCTCTTGGTGCCCCTGCACCACTGTGTTGCAAGTATGAGCTAGTTTGGTGGTGTTGTCATTAATGTTGTCATTGATGTCAACATAGTTCAGTATGTTGCAGATTGTACATGTATATCTGAGATGTTGAGATGTTGTGAGTACATGGAGCTATCTTTATGATGTTGCAGATGTGTTGGTTTGATGTGTTTCCAAGTACTTTATAGAAAATTAAATAAAGAAGAAAAGTCAAAATGATGAAAGTGTTCAAAATGTGCTTCGGTATGTACTATGCATTTCTCCTATATTGGTCCTATGCTTGTGCAGATCTTAAGGTATGTTAATGGGGATTTAGTGGTGATATCTCCTAAGTTTTAGCTTTTGGTTTGTTGGTGTGTGAAAGTTATGTTCACCGATATGTGAAATGCTCTGGCAGAGTTGGTCTTTTGTGGTCTAGGAGAAATATTGTTTCTCT
>VDFB02351994.1:0-26581 GCA_007258455.2 Sequoia sempervirens | reverse complement strand
TCATCCCATTGCAAGAAAATGGGTAGCTAATCTACAACCTACATAACTCGTAGATCCAAATCCAATGAAACATGAAAACTCATCATCACATTAGTAACCACCAAACCAAGATATCGTAGAGGATAACCAAAATTATATCCATAAATTTCCATTGCATGAGTAATATCAAATCTGAAAATAGATCAAGGAATATCAAGTCTATCTATAGTACTTTACATAGAGGATGTAGCTAACTCCTCTTTTACATAGTGTCAAGGAAACATACAATGATATGCAAATCTTGCAAAAAAATGTGTTGCAATACCTCTCTCACCATTAGTCTCCATAGCTCTCCAAAGTTCTTCACACTCAACCATGTGAAACCAAACATCCAAGAATAATACCATGACCAAAGAGAGAACCTAAAAATCAAACCATATCCTTGTTCCACACTAACATATACTAAGCTGTGTAATTTATGATCTCCTTCACCATTCCCAAATTGAAAGGATATAAACATCTAACATTTAAATCAAATGAAAATATGACAGTAATAGATGTAAACCTATCATACCGAAGGTAGATCAAACCAACCAATCATTCCCACAACAAAGGGAATGTTCCCAAAGCCACAAACCATTTTTTGCACCTCTCCAAATAAGCCCTCAAAACTAGATCCATAGCTCAAGACCAGAACAAGGAGAACAATAGAAATTCATAAAACCATGCATCTTCTTCTTAACAAGTCTTTACAATGTTTATATTCAAGACTAACTCATATGATAAGACAAGATACAAAATAAAAAATGCATATGATATTCACACATGCAATACCTCTCAGGTGTCATTCAGCTACCGAGTATACCAAGAGTGGGATACAATATTTTCATGTGCACACAACACCAAGAAATGACAATATTCTCTTCAAGTCCATAATGGATTCACATCTATAACTAGGTGTAGGCTCCTCAGTCTTTCTACTAAAATCCCCATCAAAGAGTAACCATCTCAACATATTATCCCATAAATAGGAGATCTCTTAGCCTCACCCAAGTCTCTCTAGTCTCCACGAGAATCTACCAATTAATCCATGCCAACTTCAAATGTAACCTTGCAAAATCATGAAGCTCCAAGTAAATAATTAATACTCAAAACCAAAGAGAACAAACAAGACCATTGTCAAAATTCTAACTATAGAATCAAGAACATATCATGACATCATGATCTAACATTCAATCCTAGGAGATCACATAAAAATAACCATCCATCATCAAATGATGAAGCAACATCGCTACCAAAGCTCCCACTGGACTATGTAACCAAGATCTCCAAGCATCGTGATAACCATCTCCTAATTGAAGATCCTTCATGTCCCCAACACAATCAAAGAACTCAACACCATGAGCTCCCAAAAGGTAAAGTACAACCATAATATCCAAACTAAGAAGATACAAATGCTACACATCCTTTGTCAATAGAACTAAAGATGTCAATAAACTCTCACTACAATTTGAAGGCAGAATCCAAGAGATTCTTATGACACCAACAACCATTTCAAAAGACCATCCATCTAATAAAAAAATATCCATGACTCACAACACACTGCGACAACAAATTATAACCAAAATATTGAAACAAATAAGATGCAGATAAAACTCATTATGTAACTACATAAAGCTCCCACTAAAATTAATACCATGTTATACATGGCATGATGATCAATATCATTGCAAACACTCTACTCAAAGTGAACAAAGCTTCTCATGCACCATAAACCACTACTATAGATTCAAACAAACAATTATATCAAGTACTCCCAATAACCATCTCTCACTAAAATTAGCATACCAATAGAATAATGGTGACCAAGAATATGACCTACCAAATATATTCCACATCAAAAAATTTACAATATCTACACATATGCAACATCTCAAAGGAGAAATACATTATTAGTGCTCCAATCTCAAATAACTAAAAAATAGATTCAACCCCACATTAGTATCATGCAAAATAGAGATAATTAAGTATAACATATGAATTTCCAAGACTCAAATACCATAATCAATGCTATATTTTATTTTCCAAACAAACCCACATAGGAGTAACCATAGATCAATAAGAACCCTCCAAGTATCCATGCAAACCTATAACTGTCTTCATCCATGACACCCTAAATATAGTTTCATCACAAATCTACATACCACATATTTTATTTAACATGTAAAACATGCAATACCATCTTTGTAAATCTGAAATCTATTTAAACATCCAAACATTCAGATCAAACATGTCATTTGAATAATGGAATAAGCACAAATCTACAAACCCATAGTTGAGAACAAGAGTAAAATACAACCCAATAGGATTAACCAAGTTTTCCAGGAGGATATAACATATGAAACATATTAGATCCACAACTCACTAAGAGGTTAGTAGCTTATCTTCCAATTATTTCATGTAACCAAGGGCTAAAACCATGAACCCAACATAAGCACTCCATTTTGTAGTCTAAATCAAGAGTGTTTCTCCATATGACTAGGATGTCTCTACCCATCCAACATGAACACCTCCTCATTGCACATGACCATAAGGTAAAGTAAAAAAAACACCACACAAGAGGATACACACATATTGTCAAACAAGAGCTCCAAGTTATCAAAGCATAACCAACTCCATAAAGATCCATAATCATGAGCTTCCAATGCCCAACATAGATCACATTGACAATGTCCATGGTTTCCAATGTCATAAATCTACAAGACAAAGTTAACTCAAGAAATTTCATTGCTGCCCCATAAGCCTTCCAAAAACCTTAAATTTCTTCTAACAAATTCCCACAAGCTTTCCAGGCTAAGAAATCAAAAAGAAGGAATACCCAGAACTTAGTCAACCTTAAGCTCTGATACCAAATGATCAGAAATAAACAGGTTCAATACTAATTGTTGGGAAATTTAATCTTTATCCAAATATGAATTGAA
Organism: Sequoia sempervirens; assembly: GCA_007258455.2. NCBI lineage: Eukaryota > Viridiplantae > Streptophyta > Pinopsida > Cupressales > Cupressaceae > Sequoia > Sequoia sempervirens. Next base: position 23,621 of record VDFB02351994.1, on the reverse strand, counting down.
TGGATGAGATTCAAGGCTTGGAATACATCAACATTAAAATCTGAAACTTATATGCAAATCTGAAAATTAAGTTGCCTTAATATGGAAATGCCATGATTAGATCCATCTTCTTAATGATGCCAAAAATCAGCCAACATATCATACTTAAAAACAATACCTTATGTGAAATTATAATAGAAATAAATAAAGAATATCATCACCATAAGATAGCAGCAATGAGGCACAAATAAGAAACACAAGATCATCACATAACACAAGATTTACGTGGAGAAACACTTGCGTGAAAAAACTCCACCAAGAAGAGAGGTCAAGTATGAATTATCATCAAATAAATAAGACTACAATACAACCACTTCCATTCTACTCTTTTCCTCCAACATGGCAACACATGTGTACCCATGAACAACCTCCTTATGCCTCCACCTATCCTTGTTCTTGTAAAGTAACATTACATTCAACTATTCCACCTAATTTCTAAATCCAAAGAGCTGATTTTATAGATGTGTGAAGGCATCTAATACACCAAATATGACCCTTCATTCCAAACGTCCCCAACCTTTGGATTACCTCCTCAACATACGGAAGGACATTGATTTTGGCTCCAATACTTTCCCTCCAGATTGGGCACCCAAACATGAAAGATAAACATTACATTAAATGTAATAAATGATAGAAAACCAAGTGACCCCTGTTGCCTCTTTCCAAGCACCCACTTGGAGAATCCCAACAATCACTTATTTATCATTTCCCTTATCTTTTATTATCACATTCTAGATGTCCACATGTGGGGAACAATTAATATTAAATATTTAAGTCCACAATTAAAATTGCTAGTGGACCCATCACCCCTTATGAGTATATTACAAACAAAGGTGAGAATTAATATTAAAAAATATTTTTTTAATTCACCCTAAGTGCCTAGGGACACTTTCCAAGGATGTTGGAACCATGACATATGTCATAGGATTTACAAGGTGGATGAAATCTAATCCTAAGAGTATTTAAATTTTAACATGACCTAATTAAGATTCTAGAATATTTTAAAGTGAACAAATATCAGGGTTCACCAAAATGTGATAAAAGAAAAAGGGATCTAAGGTCTAAACCACACCTCATCCTATATCACAATGGAAATGTGGACTAAAATTGATCTCAAGCACCCACTTGGCTACTAACCTCAATGGAAGAGCCATAATGGTGGATCATGATTTTAGTCCTTTTGGAAATGTGTGTGATTTGATGTTGATTAATTGATCTAATTTGATAGTGTAAATATGCACCTAGGCTAACTATGAAAATCTAGCAAATTTTTATGATTTTAGAAAAACATATAGCTAGAAAAAACCAAAAATAGAGTTTAAAAGAGTAGAGTGCAGACATAGAGGAACTTGACATATAAATCTAAGCTTGAAATGGTTGGACATAGATGTTAGTGCCCTAGACTAGAAATGCAAATATTTAGAATCAGAATTCATATCTTTGTTGGTCTTTGTCTATAGGTTCTCCTCCTCTAGACTCAATTTTGAAACTCCGTTTTATCACTGTTGAATTCCACTTTCCCTAATTTGTTGATTTGTAGGACTTGAATCCTTAAATAAGCAATTAGGCCTTCAATAATTTCCCAATTTACTTTAGATCTATAACTTGCACACAAGAAAGAGGGGAAAGGGTTGTGTTGTATAGGGGTTTGCCTAAGTCAAACCTCATTTTATTATTTCTACCCCCACAACAACTATGATGATATAAAAGAGAGCTTAACCCCGGTCGAGTATAGTCGAAATGATAAACAAGTGAAAAATTGATAATTGTTGCAACTCACCACTCAGATCACTGTACTCATCACCTTCAAGGAGAAATTGATGCTTGATTTGAAGTTTTGGAAGTGTTAGTACTCACAAAACAAATAGACAAGAAACATAAACAAACTCACATGAAAATATGATGTATTGCTAACATGATGCTTGACTACAATGATGTTGTTATAATTCTACTAATTCTACTCTTGACTACTCAATTGTTCAATTCAAATTGCTAGGATTGCTTCTCAAAATTGTTAGTATTTCAAATGAAGAAAAAAACTTGTATTTATATGTAATTCTTTAATTTCCTGAAAATTAATTACCGACAATTGATAAATGATTTTGAATTTCTAAATGTTAAAATGTCGACACCAACATTTCTGAATTGGGGCCAAAATACATTGGACAGGGGCACTAGTAGCCTAGTCTAGACCTATTTTTGGGACTTAAGCATTGGTAAATAAATATTAATTCCTTAATCCCAATTCAACTTTTAATTTTCTAAAGATTATTATAAATTAGGTAAATTAAATGCCTAATTGGGTCCAAGCACATAAGGGGGAACTAAACCTAGTGTGAAATTGTCAAGGGTGACAATTTACGATGCTACAACAAGTTAAATCATTTGGACTAATCCAAAAACTACTTGGTCTTAACTTTTCAAAATATTTAATGGTTATTAATGTAAGTATAATTTTTCATGGTGTTGATTAAAAGTGGTCTTATAGGTATCTTTGAATTGTACTCAAACCTAATGATATCCAGACTTGAGATTCATTTTGACGAAATAACATGCATCATAAGCTAATAAGATACATCATCAATGCATAAAATGGGGTACCTTTTTTCAACATTTTTTTGTAAGAGAAAAATATTCACTATAGAGGCATCATGTATCATCCTTCTTTGGTATGAGCATGATCATACTACCATTGGGGGGAGAACTTGGCCTAATACTTTCCTTGATAAAAAAAATTATTGGTGACAAAATTTATCATTCTCCTAAAATGAATTACAATATATGTATTTCTTTAGAAGAGGGATCTACTACACAATGTAATGTGTTGGAAGAAATGTATGTTTAATGAATACTTAATTTTGTTACTATAGTACCATGTGAATTTGTTCTAAAAAGATGGGCACAGATTCATGTGTGGTTAGAGTTCTTCACTAATTATGTGGATGTTTTAATGTGAACCATTATAATCATAAAATTATAAGTGTGCATAATGATCTTGCAACATATTTTTCAAAACTAGATAATTTGAATTATATTTCCTATAGGTTGAATTATTTGTTACCAATATAAAGTTTCTAGAGAATTTTGGTATTGTATTATAGACACCTTCATGGCCATTTACAAAGGGTTTACCAAGTAAAATTGCATTGAGAGTTTGATATAACAAATATATCATGCATAGGTTTAATAGCATAATTGATAGTACATTACCAACTTACTTGTATCTCCTTTCCTTATTGTTGTCATCCCAAAGAGTATAGGGTTGGATGTACATTAGTGGAGAGTTCAAGGCACTACACCATATATTGCATGATAATATTCTCTTGGATGTCCCTATTAATGAAGGAATTGATGAGTTTGTCATTAACCTAGAACTTAATGTGTAAGTCATTCATGTTCTCCTGAAGTGTGTATTAGCATCATAAAATTGAGAAATTATTCCTCTTGATCAATTTCTTATGTCTCATTAGGATTTAGTTTATCTTGTGTGATAAGAGTTTGTTGCGTAGGTATTTTGAATCACAATGAGAGTTGGAGTGATAGATATTGGACAATTTTCACCTCGTATCCACTTCTATTTATCCTTTTCTATTGTAGACGTGTTGGGAAATTATATTTCAGTGTAGGCAATTAAAAAAATGTTACAAATTTTGCATAGGTGCATCCTAGCATAGTGCATAAGGTCAAGAAATTTTCTCTGATACACAATTGATTTTGCATAGAAAAGGTGTTATAGCTTCATCTTAAATCCTTGGTTTATATTTCAAATGCATTAAAAAATATTTTCTTGAAGTATTTGGCATAAAGATCTCTATTCTAACATATATGAGCAATGAAGTTCCAATAATGTACTCAATCACTGAAAGGTGCTTAGTAGTGTTGTATCTTCAACATAAAGTCTTGGCTTCTATTTTGGATGTATTAAAAAATAGTTTCCCAAAGTATTTGGTATAAGGAACTCCATTTTAGCATAGTTGAGAAATGGAATTCCACTAATACCCTCATAAAGACATGCGAAGTAGTCATATAATTTGTTGGCATTTTTCTTTGTACTAACATAATTGTTAGAACATCATTTATTTATCCTCATAGTGTTTGAGAGCATAATATTCAACATGTAGAGAATTGATAAATATATTACAAGTAATGATTAATTGGTGTTCTCTATCGCACTATACATTTAGTGCCTACCACTAATGATGTACTTTCAATGTTGCAAAGGAGATATTCTTAGTGATGATGAATTTATTGATAAAGAATGGATATTTGAGCTATTGAATCTAGTAGTCTAGTGTGGTGGTGTCAATTTTTACTTTAAACAATAGAATGCCAAGGTTGACCTAAATCCTTAAGAGCTTGTGGTGATGTATTGTAGCTTATTTATTGGATGTGATGAAGCAAAACCAAGTTGAGTCATAAATTAATGGAAATATTCAAATAGTTCCTAGTGTTACATTGATCAAGTGTTGAATGTATGTTAACGTCATAGGTGTATATTAATCTACCATCAACCTCTATTCTTAATGAGTGCATGAATGCTCAAATTTTGAACCAAGTGCATAATCCTTCTATAAATATTGTGAGTACATCTAGATGGGCATGGAAATTAAAATTTAAGCTCTAATACCAATTATTTGATTCCCAAGTGGATTAATGGATACAATTATAAATTAGATAGTAATCTAAAAGATTATGGAATATGCTAATGAAACCCTAAACTAAAATGGAAATGCTCATTCAATAGCCACAAAATACTTTGAATGGTAAATGTATTGTATAGAAGAAGATATGTACAATAATATGTGTGCAATAGAGTTGTTAGTTGATTCTTCTCTACCTATAGCTTGTAGAGTGTCAACATTTATATAAGTGGGTTTTTAGTTAGTCCTTAACAATATGCTAATAGATGTCTCACATGTATGGTGCACTTTTCATGTGGATAAGTTGGTGGTGTGTGTTAAATCCATATGGTGTGATTGTATTGTAGGTATGCTAGTTATAGCACAAGAATATGTGGCAAAAAGGTTACCACATCTCAGCTACACATAGTGTTGAATTGGTTAATAGCTAAGCAAAGGCATATGCAACCATGTTTAGGTTTGCATTATATGAGTGAGTGATACTATGTGATGACACATGAGAATTATGTGAGGATGCAAAATGATAATATTGTGTTAAGATAGGTTGGTATTGTGTCACACACATTAAGTGGGGATGGGTGTGTAGGTGATGCTATTGAATAGGGGTAAAGCTTGTGTGTGAGGTTGTGGTCAAATCACTATGGGTGATTTAATATATGAACTTCTAGAATTTTAGACTAAATCGCATATCAATGTCAACATTTAGATTTATGATATTGTATTAAATCTATGATTACATCTTATGCAACTAAAACCTACAAGTCATAATTTTCATGCGCTTGATATCTAAATTGAAGGATGTTCCATTAAGAAGGCCCTTTAGGATACTATTATGCTAAGGTTGAAGTACATAATTTTTTCATACTTTGTGATATCCATATTGCAAGATCAAATATGTATGATATAGAATGCCTACAATGAAGATTGATATATTATTTGTTCATATAGACCTAGGATCTATAGTGCTTTAATTCCTTTCATTTTTAATTAAATGATATGTAATGGATTGTGATATCTCCCTTATACGACAATGAACATTGATGTATTATTTGTTCATATAGACCTAAGATTTATAGTGATTTAATTCCTTTCCTTTTTTATTAAATGATATACAATGGATTGTGATACCCCTTGTATGAAACTAGGGTCATAGAACATGTCTTTAACTATGATGATCTAGAGTTGTACAAACCATTAAACTATAGACAAATTCTAAAATGTTATCCTCAAAATATAGAAATTTGAATTTTAAAATTTTAAAATTGAAACACAAACATTAATAATCTTATCTAAATAAATAAATTATACAAATATAATAAATAATTGAAACAATCAAATAAAAAATAATACTAAATCAAACACATCTATCAATATGACTAAGAATACAAAACTAAAGTTAAATTATTAAGGCGGTGAAATTTCGCTTTAATGAATACTCCAATATCTCAGTTTAAATAAAATAAAACTACTCCAATACACAAGATGTTTGTCTTTTATAACTGAAATTTTGTTTTAGTATTTCCGTCTAGATCATGTGGGCCCTACAAAAAGAGAGCTTTGATTCTTTCTAAGGGAAAAACAAAAGAATCGAATCACCCATTTTATATTTGATTATGGATTTTTGTGTCAAATATAAAGTTTGATAATAGGAAATGATATGCGACAAAATATAAATCTTTTCCACACACAATAAAATAATAACATAATATATAAATATTATTTGCCTAAAACTTATGGTATGTTGTCAAATCAGTGAGGTACAAAAAATGTCTTTCATTTCACATGACAGCTTTATTGAAATGTGTATCAATGCCTTTCACTTGTCATAAAGTTGATATTGTTATTCCCTGCCCTTGGGAATATCTAGTGTAGAATATTTTTCAAATTTATGTATTGACCAAGAAGCATACAGGAGAGAGGACAACCTTGCTTTAACAATACATTTCTTTTTCATTTATATTTATGGGTATTATGTTAATAAAATATTTATAGAGCGTAAAATGTTATAACTAGCAGTTGCACAATATCCGATAAATTGTTGAATGGATTAGCCGATAGGCATAGATCGACTGGAGGCGTCAGCATCAGACATATTAATAACTAGTAGTTGTCGTAAAGTTATCCCCATCGGCGTCAGCGTCAGACTGGGGGAGATCCTAGTGGGGTTCCCCTATGTATAATAGCCTATCGGCTAACAAGTGATATTTGGAAAAGATATAAAATTTTGTGTTAGTAAATGAAGAAAAGTCAAAAGTTTTTGAAAATCTATAAAATAACAGTACACTTTTTGTCTTTTTATCTTAGTCTCTTCAATTATAAAGATCAATGTGAATGTATCAGTTTTTTTATTCTAATATTTTTCTCTTTAGTCATTAAAGTTGCAAGTAGACTTATATTTGATGATTTAGCCTTCTTGATGGAGCATCTTAACATTTAATGATGAATTTCATCATGATTAGTGTCATCTTTGTGTTGGATGAACATTATTATTTTGGGGAATTTATTGATTATCGTACAATAGTTATGATTAACCACTACCTCAATAGGGATCTATAATAATTGATAAATAATTATATTAAATGTTTTGCTTCAAATAATTCATTCACTACTTTATAATTCTTCTAAAAAACTAATAACTTTTTATGTTTCACTAAAAGTTTGCTTGATATTCTTGTGACATGAAATAAATATCTTATTCTGATTGAGAATATTATGTATATCATTCATTATTTCTTTTAATTTATTAAAAAATAATGTGCTCCAAGATATTAATGAATGCAAAAAAGTTGAAGACACCTTCGCGAATGAATGGCATTCCATTTATTATAAATAAATTATTTCTAGTTTGAGATGAAGTAACTTCCTATAACAATTTATTTCCCTCCTCTTACCCTTATACACAATCCATTCCTCAATCTTATGGATCTTGCAATGAAAGATAGGAACCAAAATAAAACTTGTAAAAGATGTAAAATATTATAAGATAATATTATCTATTATGTCTATGCACTTCCATGTAATTATCATTTTAAATCCAATTACTAGGCTTGAGATGCAACCAAAAACTCCTCAAAGAAATTGATATGGAAAAATTTCATCTGGAGTGAATTCCATCTAGTGAAGAGGATGGACAAGCTTATGCTAATAATTTATTTTCTTTTCTTCACTTGAGGCCATTACTTACAATCCAATAGCTAAAATAATCTCCAACATGTTTCTTAAGTAGATGTTATTGCTATTTAATTTACAACATCACTAAATATTAACAAAAAAAATTAGCAGTGGATTCACATAGTAAATTCTTCCAAAAAACACAAATCCTCATCATCATTTGGCTCATCATGCTAGTAGCACAAGATCGTTCTCTATTTTATCTTGCTTATTCTCCACTGCAATTTTAATGCAATAGTCAACCCTACCTTTCCCCTCTCAATGCAACATGTAATACCTAATCACAAATATTCAACTTGACCAAATAATAGAGTAAAAGAACTTACCTCATGATCATGTCAACAATAATGATGATTACATTCTATGTCAAAATTTTCATAGTAAATGATATCAGAGTGCACTAATGTATGACATTAACTTCATATAAAAAACATATTTATATAATAGAACCATATATAATATTCAAACACTATGTATGCGTGTAAATTTATAAGCAAACTCTTTTGCATTGATCATACACCTAGATTATTGAGTTCCCAATCCTTGTCTCCAATAATTCTAATTAGATCTATCACCATGGATGCTTTTGAGTCCCAGCATCCTATTCCCTTGATGGTAGCATCTTCTCCCATCAACCCTTTGTCTCCTTTTCCCCACCAAATATGCCTCCTAACTCTATGGGATATGATGGTGCTAGGTTTTCTATCACTTGTTGAAGGATTTAAAAGATGACAAAGACTATCATGTCATGCTATGAATATTTAAGAACATAACCTCCTTTGGAATGACCTAGGAAATTATATATGCAATAAATTAATATGAACACAAACAAATATGTTATAAAAATATATTTAAACGAAGGAAAAATATCATAATATATTACTTCAATAAGCTTTTGAATAAGATCTTTAAATGGAGATAAGTTTGTTAAATACGATAATTATCATGGTATTCACATTATTCACACTCACAAACTATCTCATGTTATTAATGGAGGAATCCCTTATTTATATAAATATATCATTACTCTATAAATGACCCTATTAGCCATAATCTTAAACATATTTGGATGTAATAAAGGTTGAAAATAATTAGTTGGCTTGCAAAGCAACTTACATTTTTCTAATTTCCTAATTATTCAAAATATGAAAAGATCTAATAATTATTATAACTTAGGATAACTTAATTAAGCTAAGTGAACTAAATTACATGATGGATATATGACTATATTAACATTTTCATGACCCCCCTTAAGTGAAAATAAGGAATTATTATTAAAAAAGGTAATAATTAAAAACTAAAAAAGAGCTTCAAAATGAGGCCTCAATGATTCTATCAATGGAGAAGGAAGGAGGAATTACAATATCCCCAAGGATGAATTACTTCACCCTTACTAATGTTTGGAAAGGAATGCATTATAGGTGCAATGAAGATATTGATAAATAAGTGTTCATTAATGATGTAAAAGATGAATAGATTGACCAAAGAGTTATAAATTGATAAACAAGGATATGTATAGGATGTTAAAGAAGGTACACATGCACAAAAAATATATATTTCCTTAAGAAAATATATCCAAAGTGTATATTGAAATTATTCACTCTCTAATTGTTGGGATAATAAGGAATCGACAAAAAAACATCTTATTTTGGTTCAATATTTTTTGAAGTTAGTGGAAAAAATATACTAAAAATAATTCATGTAAGATTAATCATCAAGGAAGAACTAGTAAATAGAGATGACTCATCCAAATATGTAATGTTCACTATGAAAGGAAATAAAACTAATTCCTACTTTATCTAAAGAGAAATAATGAAAGTATGCTAGATCTAAAATAATTTCAACAACATTTAATTCAATACTAAGCAAAATATATAACCTAGGAAAACCCTTTTCAATGAAAAGATTAACCTTAAAATTAAATATAAATGTATTACTCTTCAAATAGGTTACACTACACTCTCTAAGTTGTATTGTTACAATGGAGGATTACACTATAACTAGAGAAATTCTAATATAATAACCCTTGATAAAAATAACCATACAATATCCATTCCACTTCCTAAATATATAGAATTGAGAGACACAAGAAACTACCAATGGATTCCCAAATAATGGGATAGAAAACATGATTCAAGTCATAGTGAAATTGGTCTAACATGGACCCATATACCCCTCTCCAAGAGTATCTCCTCCAAAATTTGAACTCTAAAGCGCTCTGAGATGAGGCTATAATTACACATACACAACTCTTTAAAATATATGTATTTATTTGGTCAAAGATGCTAGTCATGGTCCACCTGGAAAACCTTATTCAATGACTTCCTACAACTTTCATAAGACTAATGACACATGGTGGGTAGTGCCAACTAAGGAATCTAAATATTCCTTCCAACTAGAATGCCTTTTTCAATGTGGGTGCACTATTTTATAGTATTTTTTAATATTTAATAATTACAACAACCTTAGCACTAGGACGTGCAAGATGTACAATACAGAGTCCTAATAACATCCCACTTGTATACTTATAAAAATCATAAGGGTTTCTCAAATAATTGAAATAAATGTTGGGTTTTGATTCCCATAGACATTCCATGCAGTGTCCTTCATGTTTGCATCTTGTTAGTGTGTCTATTGGTGTTTTAGCTTCAATGTTTCCTTGTGATTGTCGTGGTGATTACTTTATGGCTTTGAATGATGTGTATGAACCACAATATGTTCGATATGAGGTTCCTTGATATACCAATTGTTGGTATTTTTATATTTATATGCTTGGATATATCAGTTTGCTTCAATTTAGTGATGTAGATTATATATGGTGTGGTTAAATGTAATCCTAATTATTGATGTTTAGAAGAAATGATTTATATGATAGATGTATAGATGTTATTTATTCTTATGCTATTGGACCTCGTTAGAATGATTATGTTGTGCTTTGGCTATATATACCTTGAGCAGGTACCCTTGATGTGCATCGAATGGTTACAAGTACAAGGTTATTTCTCCACTTGGCTACATAGGATTGAGTTATTCCCCAATGGTGGTTAATTTGATGTCACATTGGGCCCCCTCCCTATCCATTCCTTGATTGTACTCGAATCAAGTACGATATGTGTTATGTTTGACCCTATGTGAACCCAGATTCAAATCAAAGACAATTTTGGATTTTGTCTATGTCATGAATAACTAGTCAATATCTAATTTAATTAATGGTTGAAATTTTGTATTATTCCCATAAATGAAATATTAGGAATTTACATGATTTTTATATTTATTATTAAAATATTCTCTATGTTTCAAGAAAAAAAGAAAAAAGAATTAGAGTGGAAATTCAAAATAAGCTATTGTTTAATTATATTGTGAAAATTTAGTGGGTTGAGAATTGTAGGTTATGCTTGATTTAATTATCCTATTCGAATTTTGATTTTTGTAAATTTAAATGAATATGCTTATATGAATTTAAATAATGAATTTAAATGATATATGTTTTTCACCTAAATGAATTTAAATGTGTATTGAGATTTTGAGGAAACCGAGAATTAAGGAAATTGAAAATGAATTCTAGATTATTTTATTTGAAATTTGGAAAAGGGTAAATAGAAAAGGGAATTTATTTTTTATTATGTAATTTTTATTTGGGAAGAAATTTTGTGAGAGAAAACCCTCTTTTGGGTGGAAAATTGATTTGTTGATTGGGAGTGCATTCAGTGGAAAACTTTGATGATGTCAGATTTGTTGTGTTAGGAATTAGTAGGGGATTGTGCTTTTTGATCCTTGCGAGCTCTCATTTGGTGTGAATGGCATGCTCTTCATTTCAAAGTTGGATTGTGTTTGATGTATTTTCTTGTTTTAATTAATTTTGCCATTTTTCTTTCAATTTTGTATACTGGAATAAGATTGGGGGAGTGTAGACACCTCAAAATGTAATTAATTTTGTAAAATTGCATGTTCATTTCATTGTTTTAATTAAATTTTGGAGATTTTCCAAAGCTTGGGGTTAGAATACCCAAATTTTTGGGAAATGTGTGAAAAGTGTGTTGTTAGGCGTATTTAGAGCAAAAGGGTATTTAAATTTTTGAATTTTGAAAATTAAATTTTGAAGAAATTTTAATGGTGGATTAGGGAAAAAACTTGGTTTTTACCTTGTAAAAATATGAACAAAATTTGAAATTTTTTCATGGAAATGAATGTTTTTAAATATTTTGAAAAGATGGTACTAAATGAAATATAATAATTGATATTGTGGAAAAAATTCATTGAATTTGAGAAAAAGTTGGATTTTTGCATTGGTTTTTGTGCCACACTCGTTGGTGAGTGTGAAGAGCCTAGGAATAAGATATTAGAGAGGGTTATGGGAGTGGATCCCAATATTTCACTTGACACAAAGTGGTAAGTAGGCTAATCATGGGTGGGATTTATCTAATCAAGTGATAATTAATGAAACACGAGTAATTAATTAACTAAGATAATGGATGCCCCTCTCATGCCTCGAGTGCTAGTACAAACTAATGATGTTTGGGAAGACATGCTAGCTTAGGAGCTTGGGTCTTATAAGTGTAAGCGGTAGAAGGGAAAAAGGAATTAAACAATGCATCTACGCTTCTAAATAAGATATTGCATCTAAGATTAAGAAATTTAAACTAAATTAAACTACAAAATCTACAGAAATTTATCCTATTGCTCTCTAACTCTAAAGACTCCTCTAATTTACTTAGCTCTCAGATTCGTAAGCTAATTAAACTATTAAGTGACACTTAGAGAATGAGAATTAATCTATTATGATTCTATAATGCAACTAAGATGATTCTACAGTAAAATTCATGAGAAATAAACTACTGTAAACAACCATGATTGAAAAACTATGAAGTGCTGAAGAAAGCTTGATGGATTGATCCTAAAACTTGATTGCTGGAATGCTTGAATGTTTGGAAACCTGCAGAGTAAAATTGCATAAGTTAGGATCCTTTTTGTGTAGCCCAAGAGCTGTATTTATAGCTTTCACGGCAGCACAATTGCACAGGAAACCGGGATGAGGGGCTGTGATTTCTTCTGGAGAATCTAAAGGCTTGGGATGAGAAGAAGGAGCTGATCATGGAGAATGGTTTCTCCCCATGAAAACACCAGGCAAGATAAGAGGGAAGGTGGGTGGAAGGTTGTTGAGAGAACTTCCTGCAAATTTTTCCTGAAGCTTTCCCGTGAATGGCAGTGCCATTAATTTGATTGGTGAGAAATAAATATTTATTGGTGAGTGAATAGTGCAAATTTTATGCATAAATTTAAATATTTTTAATTTATTTAAATTTAGCAAAAGGAGGAATAAATAATTTAATAAATCAAACTATAGGGTTTGTTTTATTAAATTAAAAGGAGAATGATAATTAAATAAAAGATTTTTAGCAATCTTTATTTAATTAAGAAGAAATGTGATTTTAAATAACACAATTTATTTAAATTGTGTATTTAATTTTAAGATAGAAGAAATAATGATAACAATTAAATAAAACAAAGTTTTTAATTTTGTTTATTTAATTAAGAGAGAAATAATATGATGAAAATGATAATAATTAAATAAAACAAAGTTTTTAATTTTGTTTATTTAATTAGGAGAGGAAAATAGAAGAATTATAAATGAACTTAATATAAATAAATATTTCTATTTATTTACTAAGTAGAAGAATTTAAGATTAATTAATCAAATAAGTTGTATTCAATTAATTAGATTCTCCAGACCATTTTTAGGTGTCTACATTTTGCCCCTCTTTGAAGTGATGTGTTTACACAGTGCTTCAAAGAATGATTTTGCTTCAGCTGCCAGTATTGACTGAAGGTTTGAAAGCATGCCCCAGACTTGCCCCAGGTGTTGAATTCTGAAATGATAATGATATATGCCCCCTCGGGAGATAAATTGATGAATTTTGGATTTTTTATGAATTTTCAAAATTTTGAATTTTTTTGATGATATGATGATTTTTTGATGATTTGATGAAGAAACAACAATTTATCTCCCGATAAAGAAATATTGATTCCTCCAGTTGATTATGATGATGATTGATGATCTCGATAGCTTAGAAGATTTATTGATCTCATGATAGGTGAGATTCAATGATTGATTGATGATTGACCTCATGATAGGAGAGGATCAATGATTGATTGATAATTGACCTCATGATAGGTGAGGATCAATGATTGATTGATGATTGACCTCATGATAGGAGAGGATCAATGATTGATTGATAATTGACCTCATGATAGGTGAGGATCAATGATAGATGCTCACAAGATTTGATCAAAGTCTCATCAGAGCTGATTCAGATTTGATTAAGCAATGTGGTTTGACTTTCATTGATATGATATGCCCCAGTATAGGAGTGATTAATGTACTGAGACTTGATGATGCAAAATGATGAATAGGCTAGGAGATAGGATGAGGAAGAGATAATGGAAAGAGAAGATGAAAAGTAAGTAAGCACAAATGGATTCGAGGATAAACATGATGTTGCCCTGGTCAAGTTGCAAGCCAAGATTGATTGATTGATGATGATGATGATGATGATAAGAGTGTTATTGATGAGGGAAAGATACCTCCCAAAACAACACAAAATGATAGGGAAGAATACATCCCGATGATGATGATGATGATGATGACGATGATGATTGGATAAAGGCTTGTAACAAGGTTGGGAACAAAACCAAGGATGCAATTAAATGATTTGTGCTAGACATAATAGATTAAGATTGGATGGAATTTGAGATGATTGAAATGAAAGAAAATGATTCAGAAAGAGGTGATTAGGAAAACAATTATATATTATCCTAAGAATTATTGAAGAGATAGTGATATGATGAGGAGAGGGCATACATGTAGCTTTTGAGATTGAAATTGGTAGCTTTGAAACAAATCTATAAATGCATATGCAAGACTAATATGGATGCAATCTATTTTATCATGCAAATCTATTTTATCATGCAAATCTAAGTGTCATTTCAACAATCTTTTGATTTTGCTTTGTATCATCACTGAGCTTTTTAAAAATGTTGAAAGAAAATACAAGCATCAATGATATGAGATAGACCAATGATGACCTGAGTACTTCTTTCATGATTTTTGATATTTCAAGCGAACACGCTACCATGGCGACAGACTTAAATGACACCTACTTTAAAAGTCGAATTAACTAGCCTTCAAGGAATCTAATGTCATCCATGATGATTTCGGCAGAGCACTTCCCGCGACAATTCACAAAATAATAAATGATTGAATCCCACAAACAAAGAAATGAAGAAAAGGTATCATTCTCCTTCCTTGCTTCTCTTATTTCAATACATCATCGAAAGTAGCTCCAAAGAAATGATAAGCAAATGATAAAAAGCACAATAATTCAAATTCTAATTAATGTATTTTCAAATCATTATTCAGATTAGATCATCAGTGTTGAGATGTGTGTGCTGATGTGTGCATGATTTTCCCAAACGTTTGACCAAATGATGTGACCTAAAGACCTATCCTAGGGGTCTTGGGGACTGATCAAAGATTAGTCTTGCCTACGTTATACATGCAGAGACCACGTAGTTCGACTGACACAGACTCCACTTTTGACTAATGTAGACTCTATTTTGATTTTTTGATGTTTTTGGATTTTGGATTTTCTGATGTTTTCGGATTTTGGATTTTCTGATGTTTTTGGATTTTGGATTTTCTGATGTTTTTGGATTTTGAATTTTCTGATGTTTTTGGATTTTGGATTTTCTGATGTTTTTGGATTTTGGATTTTCTGATGTTTTTGGATTTTGGTGTATTTTCTGATGTTTTTGGATTTTGAATTTTCTGATGTTTTTTGGATTTTGGTGGATTGCCACTTGATGTTGTCATGTTTGACTGTCCTTCCATGCAAGCGGAAAGTCTACTTGTACTAGATAACACTAGGATGTTGCCCCCAAGCTAGGGTAAAACATGGTATCCCTGCTATGATATGGATAGTGATAATCTTAACTGATAGACGGAAATGATATGAAAGGAAACAATCGTAACAACACTGTACCCAGTAGATAGAGGAGTTTGGTGAAAATCACAAGTAACGCCTGTTTGCCAGGTTTTCATCCCTTGTTTTTATTGTGTCCTCTTTCATTTTCCTTTGTATTTTGTATTTTGTATTTTATATATCTTTTTATTTTATTTTTTTTGTATTTTTCCCTTTTTCTGTCATCATGACGCCTGTTTGCCAGGTTTTCATCAAGACAACTTTATTGACCGTGCACTAGGTATCCTCAAGTGTAGAATCGCCTGAGATGAATGATGTTCATGGGCTCCTCCAACATGTTTCCTTCTGGTGTAGACAGTCGGTATGCTCTTGATCCATAGACTAATATGATGACATAAGGTCCTATCCAGTTAGGTTCAAACTTTCCCTTCTTTTCTCTGTCTGCTTGATTTCTAGGGTTTTCCCGTAGGACCAAGTCTCCGATCTAGAAGACTCTAGGCTTAACCCTATGATTATAATTCCTAGACATCCTTTGTTGATAGGCTGTCAAATGATTGACAGCTTGTTGTTGACGTTCATCAAGTAGCTCTAATTCCTGAAGTCTAGAGACCCTATAATCTTCATCTGAAATGAGTCCCTTTAGTGAGACTCGAAGGGATGGAATTTCTACCTCAATAGGTAGTATTGCTTCTGATCCATAGACAAGAGCATATGGTGTAGCTCCTGTTGGTGTTCTGATACTAGTCCTGTAAGCCCAAAGAGCAGGATTTAGCTGAACGTGCCAATCACGTCCCACTTCATTTACAGTCTTCTTGAGAATCTTGAGGATTGTTTTGTTCGAAGCTTCTGCCTGCCCATTACCTTGAGGGTAATACGGGGTTGAAAAGCGATGTTGAATGTGGAACTTTTCACACAGTTCTTGGACGTCTTGGTTTTTGAAAGGCTTGCCATTATCTGTGATGATTGACTGGGGTATCCCATATCTACAAATGAGATAATTAAGAATGAAAGATGATATTTGCTTTCCAGTGATTGTGGTTAAAGGAACTGCTTCCACCCATTTTGTAAAATATTCGGTTGCTGTGATAATGAACTTGTGTCCATTAGATGAAGATGGGTGAATTTTCCCTACCAGGTCTAATCCCCACTGACAGAAAGGCCATGTAGTTGCAAATGGATGCAACTCCTGTGCTGGTGCATGTATAAGATTACCATGTATCTGGCATTTTGAACATCTTTTGACAAACTGATAAGATTCTTGTTCCATGTGTGGCCAGTAATACCCTAAACGAAGGAGTTTCTTGGCTAAAGATAATCCACTTGAATGTGTTCCACAAATTCCTTCATGGACCTCGTGTAAAGCGGAAGCGGATTCGTCATGTTCTAAACAACGTAAAAGAGTACCATCTAGGCGTCGACGGTAAAGGGTGTCGGCAATAAGGGTATGTTTGGTGGATTGGCGTATGAAGTTGCACTTTTGGTTGCGAGAAAGATCTGGTGGTAAGATATTATCTTTTAGATAAGCATAAATGTCTCCATAAATGGAGGATTGGGCACTATCCAAAAGGCTTATGGTTTGAGATTTGGGATTTGTGTATGCAGGATTTGATACTTGTTCTACAATAAATCGATAACGATCTTGCGTTTGAGGCATTTGTAGAAGAGATGCTATTGTGGCCATGGCATCTGCTGCTTTGTTCTCTGATCTTGGTATTTGCTCAAATTTGATTTCTATGAAGTATTTTCTTAGGTCATCCACCAGCCTCTTGTACAAAATCAGTGTGTCATCCTTAGTTTGGTAATCATTGTTGACTTGGTAGATGATTAACTGGGAGTCTCCATACACCTGTAGTTCTGTGATTTTCCATTCAATAGCCACTTTAATTCCAAGGATCAAAGCTTCATATTCTGCCAAATTGTTAGTGCAACGGAAGGTAAGCCTGTATGATCGCAGGATTGTGTGCCCAAGAGGTGTGACAAATAGAATTCCTGCGCCTGATCCATGTTGTGTGTAGGATCCATCGAAGTAGAGTTGCCATGGTTGTATTGTAACATTGAGGATATCCTCGTGATCGAAATCACGGTCATAGGATGATCAGTCTCCGATAATGGAGCTTCAAGTAATTGATCGCTTATGATTTGTCCTTTGATAGCCTCGCCAGCTTTCAACATATTGAATATCAAACTTCATCGAGGAGCATGACCCATTTTTCCAACCTTCCAAGTAAAGCTACTTTGCCTGCAAATACTTGAGAGGATCAATTTTTAAAACGAGCTTGATAGTGTGAGTGGAGCATATAATGTCGCACTTTTGTGTTGCAAATATTACCGCTACACGACTTTTCAATGGAAGGTGTAGTTTACTTCATGTCCATTGAGTGTCCTCACCGATATAGTATATTGCCTCGTTTTTTCCCTTCTTTATCCTCTTGTATAGCGTCTTAAAGAAACATCCGTTATGATATATAGCAACAATGGCTTGTCTTCGGCCGGGTGGTACCAAGATTGGTGGTGCCACCGTGATAATGCTTGATTTGATTGAAAGTACTTTCATTAATCGCTCATCCCATTTGTGCTGCACATTTTATGCAAAGATGGTTGAATGGATGATAACTGACGTACTTGAGAGATGAATCTTCGGGATGGAAATGTAGTCGGCCTTGTAGAGATCTGTCGCATCATATTCTAGGAGGTGGCATTTCCATAATGGCTTCGCTAATTTTTGGCCGGATCTTACTTCAATTCCCTTTGTAGAAACTATGTATCCTAGGAGTTTTGCTGATGTTACTCCAAAGGCACATTTCTTAGGATTCAATCTGACTTTGAATTTTTCCAACCTGTCGAATATTTTGGCCAATATTTCTAGATGTCCTTCCCTGGTGTAAGACTTTTCTAAGATATCATCCACATAGTCCTCCATGAAGGTGTGCATCATATCATGAAGATTGTTGTCATAGCTCGGTATGTAGCTCCCTCAGATTTTAACCCAAAAGGCATGACATTCCAAAGAAGGTGCCCCATGGACATGTAAATGTTGTCTTCTCCTGGTCTTCAGGGGCTATCTTGATTTGATTGTATCCTGAAAATCCATCCATGAGTGATAGAATTTGATGACCGGCTGTGAGATCTACAATCATGTCTATGTTTGGCAAAGGAAAATCATCCTTTGGACATGCCTTATTTAAATCTTGAAAATTAGTACATATTCTAATGGTGTTATCTGGCTTTGAAACAGGTACAATGTTGGATATCCATTCTGCATAATCAATAGATCTGATGAATCCAAAATCTAGTAATTTCTTCAAATCATTTTTCACTAATAATGCAACATGTGGATGCATTTTTCTCAGCTTCTGTTTTACTGGTTTAGTGCCAGCTGGTAAGGATAAGTGATGCATAATGAGATCTGTGTCCAAGCCTAGCATGTCAGAGTATGACCAAGCAAAATTGATGCATCATTCTTCAAAGAATTTGATAAAATCTAGCTTTTCTGTATTTGTCATGGATGCGGACAGGTGTAGTATTCTTGCTTTCTCTGTTGTGCCAATATTAATAGACTGTGTGGGTTCTATTAACACTGATGATCTTTCATGGTAATGTTGTGGGAGGATGTCAAACCTTCCATCCTTTGGTGCCTCAATGAGGTTTTCGCCATCGGATGTGTTCTTTATTTTTACTATTTTAGGATCAAATACTGCCATAGAATGGTTTTCACCATTAGATCCATTTTTTTCTTTCATATTTTTGCAACTAGAAGGATTGGCATCCTCCTGCCTAAAAGCGCCATTAAAAGAAGTATTGGTAGAACAAGTATCAGATTCCTCACAGCAAAGGTAGTTAATAATGGAGGAGTCATTGTCAAAAACAGGGAGATTGATAGGATGTTGGGGTTCCCATTCGATAAGTTCAGGATGTAGTAAAGGCAATGAATCATTAGATGGGTTGAGGTCAGCGATTGTGAAAGCTCGGATGAAAATGTCGTCCAGGTTGTCTGTGGTTATGTCAAGGCCTACAAAGGTATTTTCTTCCACATCATTTATCTCAATCGATGTCCGTTCATCTTCACTTGAGTCATCGAAATTTTGTGTTTCAAAGACAATAGGATTAAAACTTGAGCTTTGACCCTCCTCGTGATTGGGGGTATACTTTTTGATAATGTCAACCTGAATATCTTCATAGGAAACTTCTGATAAGTTGTCCCACTCATACTCATTTGAATCTGCTTCAGAATTATCTCTTATTTGAAGAATACGCTCCACAATTTTATTGGTGATTTCTGCTCTTGCTTTTTCTGTGTATCCTAGTCCAGTTTTATCCTTATGTTGGAGCATAAGAGGCTGGATTGGTTCTGTTATGCCTTGTTTCCTTAACCCAAGAGGTCCCTGTCCTGAATATCCCATCTTCTCAAGAATAGTTTTTCCTTTCCCATATTGATTTGTCTCTATGATGTTACTTGTGGAAGCGGGGGCTTCCTCATCCTTATAAAGCCAATTTAGTATGGCCTTATCTTCTGATTCTTCATCTAAGCTCCCAACTTTTACAAATCTGCCATCTAATGCTGTTGTAGATTGTTCTGAAGTGTGGGTGTTTGTAGATGGCTGTCCATATGTTTGTAAGGAGGGTAACATTTGTGATAGATGAAATGAGTGTCCAACACCATATTCACTTATTCCTTTGTCACTTATCTGTACTTCCTTAGTGAATTGATGTGAGAGTGGAGCCAATTGTTCTTCAACATTTGAAGAGTTAGATTGTGCCACCCTTATCTCTTGTGATTTTTGTTGTTTTGGAAGCCACTTTGAAATGAAGCTCTGTTGTTGCTCACTATCTGATGTGCCAACTTCTCTATTGTTAGGTATGAATGTATCCTGAGATGTCTTCAATGTATGACAAGCTTGGGTGTCATTGTAGTCTGCTGTGATTGTTACCTCCTGTCCATTGATGGGAAATTTTAGGCATTGATGATAGGTAGACGGTACTGCTTGCATATCATGGATCCAAGGGCGTCCCAATAGTATGTTGTATGTCAGTTCCCTATCTAAGACTTGGCAAACCACTTTTTGGACAATAGGCCCAACTTGAATGGGTAATATGATCAATCCTTTAGAGGACCTTTCTTCTTCATCATATGCTTTGATTGTGATTTTTCTTCTTGTATCAATGGCTTCATCTGAGTATCCTAGTGCACAAATCAGCTTTAAGGTACAAATATTTAAACCAGCCCCTCCATCTATCAGGACATGTTTTACACGATGTTTGTGGATAAGGACTTCAATGTGAAGGGCGGAATTATGCGGGTGGGTGAGTGATACATCAGCATGTTCAGAAAATGAAAGGCAATGAGGTGCAGATAGATGTCCCACCATAGCTTGGAATTGACACACATCCAGATTGTTAGGTACTATAGTTGATACAAGAGCTTGTTCAAGAACCTCTTTGTGTGATGGGGAAATCTTCAAAAGTTCCAAGATTGATATTTGTGCCAGTATTTTCTGCAATTGATCGATGAGATTATATTGATTGGAGGGGGGATCCACTGATGGGGATGATATTGATGCTCCTTTCAATATAACTTTGGATTGTGCCCTTGTTGTGGCATTAACCGATTGGTACTCTTGTTTCCCTTTGAGTGTGACTACATTGATTTGGTTTTCGGATTTGTCCATATGTTGTACCAAATTGGTAGATGTAATGTCGTTGTTCTGATTGATTTGATTGCATAACTCTTCATCCTCTTTGGCAGCAAAAAAACAAAGGATTGTTGCGTCATAAATATAACCAACGTTCTTACCTTTGGTGTTTGTGGAAGAAGATTCTCCCTTCTGATAATTGGGTAGAGGATTTTTGAATGTTGTATGATCTTTGTTTGTTTGAGGGCCCTCTATGAATACTTTCTTTTGATCTATGAGGTCTTGTACCGCATGTTTTAATTGCCAACAATTTTCAGTCATGTGACCTTTATTTTGATGATAGTGACAGTAATGTAAGTCATTCCACCATGATGGTTTGACTTGAGGGTCCCAATTTCTAGCCTCTTGCACTTGAATGAGTTTTTCGTTTAAAAGTTCCTTGAGGACTGATTCCAATGATTGTCCTAACAGTGTGAATTTTCTTTTATTGGAGGGTCATTGGAATGATTGGGCTTTTGTTTCTCCACTGTTTTGATTATGTCCTTGATCACTACTTTGTTTGACATTAAAACCATTGTTTTGTTTGTTTGTAGTAGTTGGTGTCAAGGTGAATACTGGTTTAGGTGCATGTGTATCGATCATGGTATCAGTATTCTTGTTCTTTTGCCAAAATCTTGGCTTTTCATTGTTGCTGTTAGAGGAATGGTTATTGCTTGAACCTTCAATGAAGTGTTTGATTGTTCCTCTTTTGATTAGAGCCTCTTTGATTTTGAGTCCCTTTTCGATAACTTGTTCAAATGTGGATGGACATTGTAAGTCCAATCTGTAATTCATGTCATCTACTAAGTTATCAATGAACATCTCTATCTTCTCCTCTTCAGGAATAGATCTAGGGTATTTAGCAAATAGCCTTCTCCATCGTTGGAGAAAGGAAAGAAATTTTTTGCCCTTTGCTTGTTTGGTGTTGTAAAGTTCTTTTAAGGTTACCCCATGTTGGATGTTGAATGAGAAGTGTGTTATGAACCTATTGATTAATTCCTCAAAGGATTGAATCCCAGGCTCTAATTTAGAAAACCACTCCATGCAAGTGTTTCCTAGGCTCCTTGGAAATAATCGTAGTAGGTAAGAGTCCTCGTGTGCGAACTCTATGCTCATGGCTCGAAATTCTCGTACGTGATCAAATGGATCGGTTCTTCCATTATACTTGTTGTATGTTGGGTACTCACAATACCTTGGAAATGGTATCATGTTAATGCTTGAGTCAAATGGATAAGGGCAAATGTCTTGTAATAGATACCTCTTTGTTGGCCCTTGTTGGATATTTTGGAATTGTAGTTGCAATTGTTGGATTTGTCTTGTCAAAGCATCTATTTGATTTGGATTTTCTATACTAGTTGAGTTAGGTGTGGCTGTTTCCTTGAGTTGATTGCCATCAAAGTCTTTAGGAAGTTTAGCACCTTTGTCAGCTAGTAGTAGAAGATACTTTTCCATGTCTTGCTCTAGCATCTTTTCCATAAATTTATGGAAATGAGGGTCTTGTTGAACTTTCTTGATTTCCTCCGCAGTTATTTCTTTCTCATGCGAGTTAATAAGAGGATCAGTGTTGCTATATCGTCCCCAAGGGTTTTCTTCAGCCATGGCTGCTATTTTTTCATTTTCTTGTTCTTGTTGTTTTTGATATGCTGCTCGTGTGAAAATAGGCATACAAACATTTAAAGTTTACTCTAGACTTTGATCTTGGATTTGATTGGATAAGTGCCAAGGTTGTTGTTTTAAAATCTGATTTCATCTTATCTAGTTTCATGATGAAAGGATGATAGAATCCTTGATGGGGAAACTTTGACAGAAAAACTCAAATTTTGGTGAAAATGACACTATGTAAGATGCTGCAAGATCTAGGTGTAGGGGTAAAGCTTTTTTTTTCTTTTGGGTGACTTAAGTGTTCTGGACTGTGAAAAAAATGTTTTGAACTGATGGGAACCTTGTATTCGATATGGGAAAGCTCACAAAATGTCCTATTAACTCTCTATTTTTTGGGTTTTATGACGCGCTAAAACAGATACCGGGCGCGCTAAAACAGAGACTGGGCGCACTGAAACAGATACCGGGCGCGCTGAAACAGAGACTGGGCGCGCTAAAACAGATACCGTATGCACTAAAAT
>VDFB02351992.1:0-15733 GCA_007258455.2 Sequoia sempervirens | reverse complement strand
TTAAATGCAAAATATGCTAATTTTTGTGCATTAAGAATCTAGAAAATTGCAAATTAGAGTAACTATTTTTCTTTAGAATTGAGGAACTAAAGTCTAAAATTTTAGGCTTAATATTTTTTTTATTTTTTTATCATTAAAACACTAAACATTGCTATGGGTAGCACCCTGTATTGATTTTGAAAGATATTACATGAGTTTCATCCAAAATTTGGGAGGCCCCTTCTATAGTAATGGCCAACCCAGATCACCTACCTACCCAACCATGAAATTTAGTCAAAAATATAGGATTCATTTTCTATAATAATGGCCAACCCAGTGCACCTACCTATTTAGACCATGAAATTCAACAAAAACCTGGGAGACCTTTTCTATAGTAATAGCCAACCTAGGGAATCACCTACTCAAAGACCTGACTTAGCTAAAACCCCACCCGAGACTGACTCTAGAAAACCATATATTGATACTATTTCAATATAATTTACTGTAGAAAATAACTTTTTTAACAAAAGGCCACATCTACAAACTAGTGTATCGTTCAAGTCGAGTATTGCTTAGTCTTCATCGCCCTCAGATGTGTTGGGATTTTAGCTTTTTCCTCAGGGTCCCATTGGTCATTAGCAATCCATTCTTCTCCTTCTCCCAGGTCCCAATCTTCATTATCATCTACAACTATCTAATCCTTCAAACCCTCATCAACAATGTACCTCGATACCCAACCATGTGGCATATTGGTAGTCAATTTCACTGCTCTAAGGAGAAAGAAGACATTTATATCCCTCTCAACCCATAATTTCTCGAAACCTTCTGAGTCGATAGTGCGTATCAAAGAAAACTTCATCACCTCGTGGCCTCTCATACACAACATGTAGTAGTTATGTGGCATGGGGACTTGCCTCTTATCATCCACATTGTCCAGAGCTGCATCTATTTTTCCCAGCCAACCATGCACAAAGACCATCTGGGTTAATTTTTTACTCATTTCCTTTGAGACTCCCATATGCAGTAGGACCATAAGAAACATTGCCGGAATCTCTGTGTTTCCTCTGGCTCTATGATAGGATTTCAGGAACTCTAACCCAACCACTTTTTTGGTTGCCTAGAGAATGAGAGGATGGAAAGGTTGTAGCATTCCTTGGAGTTGTTTGTTTGTTATTTCCCCTCTAAAAGTATGCATTTGCTTGTTTGTATCTAGGGCCAAAGGTGTTTCCATTCCCCACAATTCACTCCTCACCTTCTGGATGTTTCTAACCTTACCTTGCCTTGTGATACAATTGTGCTAAATAAGTATCTCTGCCTTTTGTGAACAAGGGCCATATTACCTCATGATATCTGGAGAGTCGATCGAGGCCTTTATGCATGTCAAACTGCCACTTTCCTCAGTGATGGTACACATTCCCAAGGATGATTAGTAATACGCCCTCCAAATTTTGTGAGGAGATCTTCATTCCTTGATTTATTCTTTTATTTTGAGCTCTTGATACTGACCCATGTCTTGCCAAGAGTGATGCAAAGATATTACCCTTATTGCCATGTGCTTTTTGTTTGCTGCCACTATGAGGGCCAGTGCCAAAAAATTTCTTGATGCCTAACCACATGGTTATCCTACTTGTTGTTTTCAGAGGCCAATTTTTCCACCTCATCTACTCTTGTGTTTCCTTCCCTATATATATGATTAACTTTGAAGGATGCATACCCGTCTAATAGTGTCTTGATTTGTTGCAATAGATTGTTTAGCTTCCAATTAGGGGTGGAGCCCTTGTGAATTGCATTGATTGTTAACATTGAGTCTCCTTCCAAGTAGACCTGGCTAGCCCTCAATTCTCGCCCAAGCTGAAGGCCTAGCATTGCAGCTCTAAATTCTACCTCATTGTTTGTGCAATTGCCAAGAGGAATGGATCTTTCTGCTAAAACCTTACCTTCAGAGTCATGTGCAATGCAACCAACCCCACTTGGTCTCGGGTTGCCACAAGCTGCACCATCAAAGTTGACCTTAATCCACCCTGACTATGGGACTTTCCAAACTATTTCCACCCTATTGGATTGAAGGGAGCTATTCCCATTCAGATTGGGGGGTTGAGACCTGGGAAGCTCTTGATCATACAATCATGCCAATTTGTGAACACATTTTTCTTGCCTTCCCTTCACCGAGCATTTTCATTGACCAGTTCAACCATTGCTCTTTTAATTTTATCCCATAATCTATTTTTGTTTAATCCTCTCCCCTAAAATATTCTCCTATTTCTTTCCTTCTAGAGTTCTCAAATTACAATGGATAGAGTAACCTACCAAATGCTATCAAACACTGAATTTTTTCCTTTTTGAGGCCACATCTTGAACCAAGTTGACAGATCCTCTAGCATAGGGCTTTGGAAATTTAGTTTGATTCTCACAAGATTCTAGCATTCAATTGCATATGGGTATGATAGCAGAAGGTGGTTTGTTGTCTCCTCATGTTCTTTGCATAGGCTACACCTTCTCGGTCCTTGGATACCAAGTTTGGCTAGTCTATCTTCTATTAGAATTCTCTTTTGAGTTTCCAGCCATGCAAAGACTCCAACTTTGGGTAGGCATTTGTTCCCCTAGAATAATTTGTATGGCCACTCGTTCTGAGCTAGTGCTATTTCTTTGGCCTTGTATCCTAGTTTCACCTTATAGGTTCTAGTTGAGGATCCACACCCCCTGATTTGGTCCTTTTCATTGGATGGAACAAAGTATCTTTCCTTGAGGATCTTTGCCAGGGCTTCTTTCTGGTCCTGTAGGGCATTGAGAGGATGAAGATCATTCCAGATCCAACTCGTTACTCCTTGATGTGAAACCATTTTTCCATAATTGGCCACCTTATTCTCCCATAGTCTAGTAGTTTATGCTTTTATTTTTTCTAGACCCGGCCTATTGCCAATGAGCTCTTTTCCGTACCATGAGTCTTTCTAGAAATATGCACTTTTTCCATCACGAACTTCCTAGGTGACATGATCTACTATTATGTCTCTGCACTCAATTATGAAATTCCATATTGTAGAGCCTCTTCGGGGGTTTAGAGTTGTAAGGATTCTTATTGGATCATCTGAATTTAGATATTTCCTTTTTATGATTTTGACCCATCTTTGGTTTCCTTTGGTGTGAATATCCCATACTAGTTTGGATCCCATGGCCTAGTTCATGATGGGGAGTTGTCTTATCCCTATACCTCAGACTTCTTTGGGCAAAAAAAACTTATCCCATGCTAAAAGACGAAATTTGTTCTTCTCACCTGTGCCACTCCACAAGAATCTTTTGAAGATTTGTGTGAGAGAATCCTCTACTACTTTGGGAAGTTTAAGGCAAGACATTGAATAAACCAAGATAGCTGATAACACAGATTTCACCATCAGGAGTCTTCTAGCCAATGAGAGCCATTTTACCTTCCAACTGTTTAATTTATTCTTGTAGCTGTTAATCAAGTTTTCCCAGTAGAAATTCTTGTTAATGGCTGCAAATAGGGGAATTCCCAAGTATCGACCAGGTAAGGAGGAAACTTTCAAGTTCAAGATCCTTTCTATATCTCTTTGTAGACATGGCAAGGTATTTAGGAAAAAAATCTCTGATTTTCTCCAATTGATGTCTTGGTTGGATGCACTGCAGTAGTCATTCAAGAAGTTTTTAATCACTCTTGCTTCCCTTCTGCTAGCCTTGCCCATTAGGACTATGTCATCAACAAAATATAGGTGGGTTGATGGTTGTAGACCATTGGCTACATGAATTCCTTTCCATCTACCTTCCTCGAGCTTAGCTATTTGATTCTCTTTCCTAGCACTTCTTCCATAATTATGAATAGAAATGGGGAAAAGGGATCACCTTGTCTTATCCCCCTGGAGGAGGTAAAGTAGCCATTTGCTATTCTATTTACCAAGACCGAGAATTTCAGAGTAGAAATACAACTTTGAACCCAATTTATCCAATTTTCTCCAAAACCAATTTTTCTTAACACTTCTAGTAGAAAACTCCTATCTACAAAGTCATAGGCTTTGAGGATGTCTAGCTTTAAGATCATACATGGCTCTTTGTTTTTCCTCGTAGTGTTGATTGTTTCATGAGCTATAATGATTCCTTCTACTATGGACCGGCCTGGGGAAAAACCACTTTTCTCTTCAGATATGACCTCCTGCAACACCTTTTTGAGCATGTTAGCAATTATCTTTGTAACCACTTTGTAGACTGTATTGCATAGTGTGATTGGCTTGAAGTCACTCATTGATTGGGGATCTTTCTTCTTGGGGATTAGGGCTAGAAAGGTGTGATTTATTTCCCCTAGCATTATCATTCTTTTCCTGGATTCCTCCACTGCTGCACCAAGATATTTCCGTACTATATCACAGAAGGTTTGAAAAAAACCATCTAGAAAACCATTTGGGCTTGGGGCCTTATTTGGGTTTATTTGAAATATTGATTCTTTTACTTCATCCAGGGCTATCTTTTGGTAGAGGATCTTGTTATGTTCTTCTATTATGATGGAGGGAATTGCAGCTAGCAATTTGTCCCTAGTAGTCATGTTTACCTCGCTTTCCTTATTTAGCAGTGCTTCAAAGAAATTAACTGCCTCTTTATTGACTTCTTCAGTTGATTGAGTTATTTCACCATTAACTTTTTTGATTTTTGCAATCCTCTTTTTGTTTCTATTGGCTATAGTTGATTTTTGGAAGAAATTTGTGTTTCTATCCCCATCTTTCAACCAAATTTCTCTTGATTTTTGGTGCCAATAGCATTCCTCCCATTTGAGGATCTCTGTCAATTCATCTTTTAAGATCTATTCATTCTTATAGTCAGCTACATCCATTCCCCTTTCTATTACATGCTCATTCAGTGCTTGGATTTATTGCTCAATTCTTTCTTTCTCTTGGAAGATATTTTTGAAGTGAGTCTTATTCCACTCCTTCAACTTCATTTTTATGTAGCCCAGCTTTTTGTTTACCATGTAAAGCTTTGTTTTTTCATTGAAGCTTACTTCATTCCACCAAGTACTTAGTAAGTCTGGCAGCTGATTTTCCCTTAACCACATGTATTCAAATTTGAATGGACAACCTTTAAGAGGATCATTTTGGCCAAAGGATAGAAGGACTATGAAGTTGTTTGAGCTTGTGAAAGGAAGAGTTTGGGCTTCATGGGAACCTTCCAAATCTCCTCAGTCACCCCAAAGGAGAAATCTGTCTAGCTTTTCTGTAATGTTGGTGAATCCCTTTCTTTTGTTGGACTAGGTGAAAGTACCATTTCTTGTTTGTATGTATAGTAGAAGGTTTTTGTCAATGAATTCCTAAAAGTTTCTTTGAACAACCGTTACTCTCCCGACCCTACCTATGTTTTAGTATTGCTTAGAGTGGCATTGAAGTCTCCTACTACAATTACTTTTCCTGATCTTTTCCTTTCTATTTCCCCAAATATTTTATCCCATAGCCTCTTTTTACTTTATGTTGGAATAGGCCCATATACATTGATGGAAGTGAAGGATATGTTCCTTCTTATGTCTTTGAGATTGACTACTTTCCAATTCTCTGCTTATGATTCTATTTCCCTTGACACTGAGAGAGGGTTCCAGATAATTCCCAATCCCTCAAAAGCCCCTAAGGCCTCCTTGAAATGTCCTTTTCATTATTTCCAACTGCCCAACCTTTTTTCACCTTCTTCCTTATTCCATTTTGTTTCTTGCAATAACACTACATTTTCATTTGTTTGGTCAATTTGGCACTTGACCACGTGCCATTTGTCAGGAGCATTGACACCCCTCAGATTCCAAGTTATGAGTCTCATTCTACGTGGGGAAGGATACTCTCCTTCCCCATCATCAGTTTTCTCTTCCCTACAGCGCTACCAACAATCATCAACTTGTCTTTGTTAGACATCCTACCCCTATTGGCATTTTTCTTGATGTTGGGGGCTTTTAATCTTGATTTAGACTACTCTAGTTGCCCGATTTCCAGTAATTATCCTTCCCCTCTCTCCTCCCATAGCTCTCCCTCTCCCTCAGAAAGTTCATCATTGTCTTCTTCTTCTGTTTGTGATTGGACCTCTCCTTCCTCAATCGGGGGGCATCCATGGTTACTTCAAGGTTTAGTGAATTCTCCTATGGCATAATTCTAGGGGACTGGAGAGACCTGTTGTCACTTGCTCCTTCTTCAAAGAGCTCCTTTAGTTGTATTTGGATGTCCCTCTAGAGTTCTTGTGTATCATCCATAAGGGCGATGAGGGCTTGGTTAACATTTATATTACCACTTTTCAGGATTCAAATTTCCTAAGAGAGGGAAATAAGAGGTTCCATGGAGGAGCCCCCCATGGCTCCCATGGCTGGCATATCAATCCCTTCTTTGGGCCTCACTTCTGGGTTTGTGTCCTGTGAGGGAACAACCTTTGGCTCAACTTGTTCTGCATTATCTATGTTGGAATTTGATGCCCTGTTTGAGGTGCCCTCTTGGAGTGTTTTCCTGTAGAGGCGGTTCTTCGATCTTAATCCTTCCCATCTCAATTTCTTGCTGCCAACTTCCAAACTTGGTCAATATTTCAATAGTTTTGTATATCCCTACCCCTTCATCTACTTCTACTAAAGAAAAAGGTTTTGATCCTTCTTTTCCATTAATGAAATCCTCATCCACTCTTATACATACTCCTACGGCATCACCCAATCTTGTCATGGCCTCTAGGATTCAAAATTCTGAGGGAAAATTAACTAGTTTGATCCAAGTTGAAATTTTAGTCAATTAGTAATTCCATGGGTCAAAAATAGCTTGCCAGTTAGTATAGTGAAACGAATGACCATTCATGAACAGGGGTTCTCCTTCTAATATTTCCAATTTCAAGCCAAGTTTATGCATTCTACCAAAAAAAATAAAAAAAAATTGGTAGGGGAGTGATGCTTACCTAGTCTATGTACTTGCTCACCCACCAGGCTTTTATCTCATCGCTTGGGCAACCTGAACTAGTCCATTTTGCAAATAGGGCACGCTCTGATAGCTTGGCTACTACTTTTTTCAATCAGCTCTGAAGGCATTGGTATAATTTGTACCCTCTGGGATGCAGGTTCACTTCTCTATTTTCTCTAGAGTGGAAATTTCTTTGGTTTATTTTCCTTCTCAGAAGATCTCGATCTCTTTCATTCATCCTTCTTCCGAACTCGTACTCCCCACGTTGTTGGTTCACGTTTGCACTGACTTTAGGCCTAGGGTTGGTCAGGCCTTTTGCTCACCAAACTCTACTGGTTTGATTTTGAACACCTCCACCCTTGCCATGCCAATTAGAGTCTGATTGGTAGCCATTGCATTCCCTTTCCCAGAACCTCCCATGCCTTCGCCTTTGTGCCCCATGTCTCTGGTTGTTCCAGCCACGAGCTGTAGGCTGCTGTGCAAGCTTCGAGGACTTACCATCCGTTGTCGTTGGCTGGGGGTTGTTCTGAATTCCAATTATCCCTTCGCTTTCCTAGTTCTTCCTGTAGTGTGGATGGCATTTGTCCACCCAAATCCCATTTTCAAAGATCCATTGCAGGATGTGGTATGGTCTTTGATGATTTGTTGGATCATTTGCCTCTCCGACTACTACAACGCCATCCTCCGCTACTGAGTCCCCCTAGCGAGTTCGCTGGATTTCTACCGAATTTCACGCTAGCTCACCATTGCGCGACATCTTCTCACTCTTCCTTGCCATTCTTATTTGATTATTCTATTGCTTTAGTAATTTCCTTCTGTTAAACATATTTAATATTATAAGTATTTAGTTAAATAAATTATTATAAAATTAAAAATTAAAATAAAAAAATAAATTATATAAAATTAAATTAAATTAAATAGTAATACTCTAAATCTATCTACTAGCATATATATTATTTTAATAATATATATATAAAATATGTGGAGAGATATCCTTTTTGAGGCATCTATTTTTAATTAATTTTCTCACATAAAACTACAATAGACACCTCTAGAAGGATATCTCTAGGCCTATTTTATATATATTATTAAAATTTATGTATTTAGCATATATATATATATATAATTTTAATAATATGTATAATATGTATAAAATATTTGGGGCTCCTATTTTTGCAAAAGATTCCAATTAATCTGGTAGCACAATTTTTTTCCCATTAGAACCTCCCTCCTGTGGCATGGAAATATTATATATTATATAATATAAAATTATTTTTAATAATAAACATATTAATATTATAAGTATTTAGATAAATAAATTATTATAAAATTAAAAATTAAAATAAAAAATAAATTAAATTAAATAGTAATACTCTAAATCTAGCCCATAATTGTAACACTATTTCTAAACCCCATTGCTAACTCTAAATCTATCTACTAGCGTATATTCTATTTTAATAATATATATAAAATATGTGGAAGGATATCCTTTTTGATGCATCTATTTTTAATTAATTTTCTCACATAAAATTAACACCTTGAGAAGGATATCTCTCACTATATTTTATATATATTATTAAAATTTATGTATTTAGCATATATATATATATATATATATATATATATATATATATATATATATATATATATAATTTTAATAATATATATAAAATAGGCTGATAGATATCAAGGTCTATTGTAGTTTTATGTGAGAAAATTAATTAAAAATAGATGCCTAAAAATAATATCTCTTCACGTATTTTACATATATTATTAAAATAATATATATATGCTAGTTTTATTTACAATTTTAGACAAAATGTTGGTTTTGTCATTAATTATTGTCACATTTGAAACTCTAATCTTGCTTTATAGACTAGCTGATTTTGAGCCATATCCAATTTTCCCTGTCCAAACTGTGATGTAATTGGAAGCAGATGTGTACCTTTGTTGTACCTACGTTAAGCTAAAAGACGCATATTCATTGGGCACTTGTACTCTTTCACATTTTAAAATTTAATCTGCTGCATTCTTGAAGTATTAGGGGCATGGCATATGCAATTACTATGCTGCATCTAGTTCTCTTGGATAGGTAGGCATTAGAAATGCAACTTGTCTTGTAAATATATTAATGTAGATGCATAGTAAAATGAAGCTCTTTTGTCATGTTAGTCATTTATTATTTTTTGGTGACAGGGAAGTAGGTTCCTAATTAATATCTTGATCTAATAATAGCTTGTTGTCTCTTGCTTGAAAGGTGTTCCTAGTTGTGAAACGTTTGTATGCCTCTCCATATCATGTTGATTGCTTGTTGGGCCACTGTACTCTGTAATGTACATTCAAATGACCATTCAGTTACTAGCTAGTTCATTAGCTTAGTCTTTTGTGCAGTATAAATGTATAATACCTAGTAATTGATATGAAAAAATCTACACTTGCTTTATTGCAATTCTTTGGGTTGTTAATATTGCAGTGATCAATGACGAGACAATAGAAAGAACTATAGACGACAATCGATAGTTCTCACAAAAATAGGTCCTGATTGATTATGGATAGTAGTGTTGATATTAGCCAATGTGCTACAACGTCGGATATCTCCCTGTATGCTATCTAGTCTTTCTTGGAATTTTCATTATCTACCCTTCATCTTATTGGTTTCTTCTTTCTTGGGTGTGGTATCCATCTCTAATTCCAACAATGTATTATCTTTATCATGAGTCCTAAGAGAATGTATTATTTTTGCCTCTTGTGAAAGACCTTGTCATGCTGCAACAAAATAGTTTTGCAATAAAAGAAAAAATAAATCAAATTAAAACCAGCTGCGAAAACTCTTCAATATACAGAATGAAGATTCATATCTTGTTTACAAAAACCTGTGGCAGTTGATGTAATTAGTGTTTGTGGGATATTTTCATTTACCATGTAAAATGGTGATCTAGCTGGATACGGCTCTATCAATCTTACAAATACTTTTTTTGGTATGAAACATTCACTTTGGACTTTTAGGTTACAAAATAGGTGATCCTCGTCTAATGTTGCAGATATTGAAGGCCTTACCAAAGATGCTAGCCCTGGGCTTTAGTGTTCATATTCAAATTTAATTTTGGATTTGAGAGAAAAAAATAATTAAAATTTAGAAAATTCCCAACATGGAATTTTATTACATGAGTTTAGTGATTGGAGGCCTGTTGCATTTAAGGGTTGTCGTCTTCTAGATTACAATAAGGCCCTTTTAGAGGAAACCATCTTTTCTAAAATGGACTATAGATGTGTTGTAATGCCTTGCCATGTGAAACCCAAAGGACAACAAAAATATTGCAATATTTTTTTTAATTAATTAATTTATATTTTATTTTTATTTTGGGTGAATTTGATGAAAGGATTTATTCGGAATTTTTACAAAAACATGACATGGAGAAATTGACAAGAATTTTTATGAAAGTATAGGGCTCTCGTTAAAAAGTTAAAACTAGTTTTTACAGCTGAGAGAATTTGGGGAATTGCAGCTTATTGTCTTCATCTTTGGTTGCAAAATTCCAAGTATGGGAAAATAACTACTTTGATAATCTTTGAATAATATTTGCAATGAAATGTTAAAATAGAAAAAAATTAGCTTCCATACTCCTGGTCTATATGCTATATAATATCTGATTCATATTTCAGAGTTATTTTGATAATACTTCCTTAGATGGGTTTTATGTTTTCATGTTGATCTCATTCTTTCCCTTTGCATTGTTTTTAGTTTGATATAGTATATTTAATCTTGTGGGAACCCATAGCAGTGAGACTTTCCCAGTTGGGAGTGAAGGGTAGTTTGTTGAGTAGGCTTCTAGAGGCATACAAAGGAAAATCAAGGGATACTATGGGAGAGCATCATCGCACGATGCTACCATGGGTTATTCTGACTACCTCTGGAAGCAGTCACCTTGTAAGTAGTCGTTGGGATTATTGTATGTTATTTTTTTGTTGACCTTGTGGTTGGTCTTGTGATGGCTCTGCTTGTCTGTCTTGGTCATGGGCATTTCTTGTCAACTCCTAGCATGGGGGGTCGGCCTTCAGGTCCGCATGGTTGGGTGGAATGTGCTATGCACCCCATTGGGTTCCCAGGTTGTATTCCTAATACAAAAGTGAATGTAGAGTCTCCAAAGCTTCACTTGGTTGAAGATTGTTCCACATTTTGTACCTTATTCTTCATTGATGCATTATTCTTGTACTCGATGTACTCTTCCATTGATATAAGGGAAACATTATGTAATGTACTATTGTGTCCATGATGTGTTATGTATGTGGAAATATGCTCCACAATTGTAATATGGAACTATGAATTGAATTGTAATAAAATGATGTATCATCTCCCTCTTTTTGATAATCAGTTTTATATTTTAAATTTAATTGAGCATGAAATTTTAGAGGAAATTAGCTAATACTAAAGTAGTTGGTTGGGTAATTTTATTGTGATAAATAAATAAATTGGGTAAAGAGAATTGAATTGAATGTTTACCTACATAGTTGTGTGTATTGTTTCAATAATTGAATATTAAATTTGATCTATTGTAGATATTCAAAATGATTTTTTTAAGTTCAAATAAATGTTTTAGGTTATTTGTCATATTGGATATGGTGGTGTAAATAAGTGTTGTATTAGGGCTATTGGAGAGGGTGGCTCTTCATGAGGACTAGTGCCTATTGAGAGACAATCAAGATAACCCATGATAGGACTGTTCGATGAAGCTCTCCCATAGTATCCCTTGCTTTTCCTTTGTTTTCCTCTGGAAACCTACTCAACAAACTACCCTTGACTCCTAACTGGGAAAGGCTCACTACTATGGGTTCCCACAAGATTAAATACTATACTATATCAAACTGAAAATGATCCAAAGGGAAAAGAATGAGATCAACATGAAAACATAAAACCCATCTAAGGAAGTAATATCAAAAGAACTCTAAAATAACAATCATTCTCACCTAAAGAATAATAAAATAATCAATAATCACAAATTTTATTCTATTTAAACCTCCATATTGAAGTCTTTTTAATAAATTAAGAATTATAAAATCTTATGTTCATTAACCTCATAGATTACTCTTAATTAAGGATCCTAAAACATATACATTTGTTTTCTCATAAATAAATAAATAAATAAATAAATGAACTAAATTATGAATATCAATGAATGTCCAACCAAACATTTTGTTCTAACTAATCTCTCTCAAAGCCAACTCATGAAGCACACCTACTTACTTCTCTTCATATATATTTATATATTTAAAAATGTGCACAAATGGATATATTTTAATAAAAAGGACTTTGTTGTTTAACCAAAATTAAATATTACTAAAGTAAGTAGTTTTTTATTGAAATTAAACAAAAACACACACACACACACACACATATATATATATATGCAAATCACAAAAAAATTTAAAGGAACTTGTAATTAAACTTAATTTGAAAGGAACTTGTAATTAAATATAATTTTGAAAGAACTTGTAATTAAATCAAATTTTAAAAGCTCAAAAGATATTTTTAAACGAATAAAATCTCCAAATTTATTTTATTAAATTGGCATGATCCTAAACACTACATTATCCCTCACAACTCGTAGTAATTTACAACTAATCATAATAAATTTACTTTATTTATTCAATTTCATAAACTAACTAAAATATTTACCCTTCTTTTAAATTTACCAATTAATATTAATCTTAACATTGATAATATAAAAATAAATATAGGTTTATATAGATAAAAATAAGAATACCAATATAAATTAAATTGAATTTTTAATAAAATCCCTTGCCTTTTCTTTTAAAATTACTATTAACAGAATACTTTTAGATTTAATTAAATCCCCTCTATATTTTCTAGAATACCAATATAAATTATATTGAATTTATACTAAAATCCCTTCCCTTTCTTTTTTGAAATACTATTAATAAAAAAATAATTTTAGATTTAATTAAATCCCCTTTTAATTTTCTTGTTTCTTTATTCAATGGCTATCCTTTAAATATATAGTTTAACTTTTTTTTTTTTTAAAGAAACTTCCATCTTTTTTGGTTTGTCTTTTATTTATGTACAACATTTCAAAAACTCATAAAAATTAAGAGGACATGCAAATCTTAAGGAAGTCTTTTGTGTCTTTTTTAAAAAAATAGAGTTTAGATTATCACTAGACTTGCTATTGGGATTAGTTGGAGTGTGTGTGCAGCCTGAAGATAAAGGGTTTCAATAGAGGTTCAAGAGCAAATTTTTTTCTCATAAAAAAATATAAATATAATTAAATTTTTTAATTATTTATTTTTTTGAATTTTATCATTTCAAATGTAATATTTTATTAAATACCTCTCATCAAAATATTTTAAGTTTAAAAAAAACTTTATTAATAAGTGAATTATTAATCCACTATATATTTAATTTAAAATAACCATTATTTATAAATGTAAATTTATGTTTTTATTTATATATTCATTTTTAATAAAATAATATTATAACTATCAAATAATTATAACCTTTAATTTAATTTAATCATTTAATTAAATCAACATTACAAATATGACTGAACAACAATGTGGTAAACAACAAGACCCTACAAATAAACAACTTACTCACACGTCACCACGAAGGGACCAAAAGCGGAGGGGCACTACATGTGTAGGGTTCGTTCATTGAAGGAGTAATGTTGAAAGTAAGAATTGAAAAATAGAATAATGAAAGAGAAGATAAGGAATAACATGGCGAGTTTTGGTTGATATGTGTTACTTGGAAGAATTTCTAATTATATAAAAATTAATTTATTAAAATATAACAATTCATCATATTCGATTGTTGAGGCCTAACTGTTTGTTGTTGGAAGGCTAACTAGAATAATTTCTATGGAGATATGAATGCTCAATAACTAGCATATATATATTATTTTAATAATATATATAAAATACCCCGAGAGATATCCTTTTTTAGGCATCTATTTTTAATTAATTTTCTCACATAAAACTACAAGCATTGTGGAATTTCCATGCAACTATGCAACCATTTGCACACTTGCAAGTTTTATTCAAGTGTCTACCTATTATTTATAAAATAGGATTATAGAATTTTATCATATGTTAATAGTTATTGTAAATTTTATTCATCTCTTTAAAAATCTACTTAGCCCTTCTATGATACACCACTAATCATATAGTCGATATTAGATTATGAGCAGTGATCTTGTAGCTAACTTAACTCTTCAATAAGTTATATCATCATTATTATAATCACATATATGCATTCAAGTTCTTCCAAGGGTTATATTTAAGTATCTAAGTCGGTCTAGGTGGTAGCCAACTAATAATTAGGTATATATATGAGCTATTGGCCAATTGTTATGATCATTGAGTAATATTTCTAATTAAAGACTATTTGAGGTAACCCCTTCAAGTGGTATATTAATATCAATTATGTGTAGCGTATTTCATATTATATTCCTTATTAATATCAATTATGTGTAGCATATTTCATATTATATTCCTTTATTGTGCAAGTTATTTCATTACACTTGTGGTATCAAATTATGATCTTGGTATGATGAAGGAAAGACACATTTTTTTAATTTTGGAGGTAATTTTGGGAAGCACTTATCTCTCTAGTTTTGGAGATTCTTTTTCCTTTTAAAAAAAAAATATTTATTGAAGATCACATAGAAGATACTACAATATAAATTTAATGGAAACTGGAGTAAAATTCAAGAATTTATTACATAATTCAAGTTACATTAGGGTTTCCACTTAATTCAATCCCAAAGTTGAAAACCAATGAATAGTTTTTCTAATCTCTAGAGTGGTTATTAAGAATATAATTATCATAATACATGTAATACCCCCCCATTTTGTGTTCTAGCTAGACAATGTGTCATTGTTTGCTTTGATGTGCTTTTTGGTTATGGAGATACTATATCATGTGTGTGCGATTTGATTGATAATTATAGAGTGATAGTTTATTGGTGTGATGTGATGTATCTTATCTGATACTTTATTTGACATGTTTTAAAATGGTGTAAGGATGATTAGTTATTGTAACATGTTATTGTGTGAGATATTTGTTTATGATGGAATGTCAGTATATGATGAGTGTATTGGTGAAGGGGACAGGATTGTATCACTCGCTTGCGAGTGCCCTACGATTATGAGATTTCCCCTTTACGGTGTGTTTTATTATACCATATATATGCATGTTTGATATGCTCTTTATTCGCAGGTTGACAGGTACAGGACAATGACCACCTCATTTCATAGGTTTGAGCATGTCCATTGATCAACGGTAATTGATTAGGAGATAGTAGCTAGGTTTTCCGTACCAAGTCGTCACCCTAGTCATAGTTTGTCGATGGATTGTCATCAGGTTTAACGATTTTGATTTGGTTCTTTCCTCTTTGGTTAACTATTTCATTTCATATTTTAAAGATTATTAAATGTTGGGTATAGTCAAAATGATGATTTAACATATCTAGTTTCAAGTTTATGATTTAATTAATAAAATAATTTTTAGTTTATTGATTAACTAGGTTTAATGGTAATAAATTAAATGAAATAGTTATTTTTCCATTATTGTGTGTTTAGATTTAAATTTATAATGAAAATAGAAATCATATTAGATATGTAAGTTAAATGTTAATAAAAATAGAAATGTGGATTATATTTCACTTTTTGGAAATTTTGGGATAAAATAGACATTCTTTGCAACTTTGGGATTTTGGTTTTAATTGAAATTTTGAAATATCATTCTTTGAAAGTAAATTGTTTTAATTTTAAAAAATGGAAATATTTCTAAATTGTTCAATAAATTTAGTTGGTGGGGGATATTTTAG